>JAOTRS010000022.1:9888604-9900670 GCA_028565755.1 Dinotopterus cunningtoni
AATGCTGTTCTCAGAGGGTCTTCTGGATTCTCAAAATGAATATTAAAGTCTCCAGCAATTAACGCTTTGTCTACAGAGACGACTAGGTTTGAGAGGAAATCTGCAAATTTATAGAGAAATTCAGAGTACGGCCCTGGAGGTCTGTAAATGATAACTAGTGGGATCGACTGAGCTGACTTTACATTTGTAGCTACACTTTTTATGTTGCTATAGAGAATTTCAAATGAATTAAATTTGTGTCCGTGTTTTTGTACGATAGACAGATTATCATTGTAAATAATTGCGATGCCTCCTCCTCTTCCATTTAGCCGAGGCTGGTGTATGTAGCTGTATCCAGGAGGACTAGCTTCATTTAGAGCTACATACTCATCCTGTTTAATCCAGGTTTCTGTTAAACGTAATATATTAAACTCCTGGGCTGTGATAGTTTCATTAACAATAACTGCTTTAGATGCAAACGGTTGGTTTAGCCGTATGTAGGCCATTAAGATTTTGTTTGACCGCTTTTACCTTCGATTATGGCACGCAGGATGGTGGCCAATTCACATGTCAAAATGAACTCTCACAATTTGAATCCTGGTATAATCACACTTCTTCAATGAAGTTGATGGTTCAGCACTATCATTTCAGGTTTCAATAATGCTTTGGACAATTCTTAACCTAATTGCTATAATATTACCAATCTCCTTAGTTAGTTTCTTTGCTTGATGCAGACCCTTTTGAAATAGCAACTTTTTGCAGTGTTACCATTGTCTTAAGAATCTCTAGCGATAAAGAAAGATCAGCCTGTTCAGACCTTTTCAGCATAGTTGCACCAAAACAGCACTTTGCTACCAAATGACTAATGCATGAGAAATAAAAGGCAAGACAAAGGTTTACAATTGATTAAAGTTTATTGAGTCTCAGTCTCTCAATAATGCTGAATTACATCTGTCTGATGTTGGGTGATTTGCTGCTAGCTTTCTAAATAACTGTTCTCGCTATTTCTGTGCTAATGAGTTGGTGACTAGTGAGTGTAAAAAAAAATCATGATCATGAAATTGGCAGAATGGCACTGCCCCTGACCATGTATAGTTTAGTTGAGGTGTGATAAAGTGTCATTTGGATTACATACTGAGAGATGGTGTGCATTATTTAATGTCTAATATACAGTATATAGTCTGCTTTATTATTATTAACAATACGGCTTGCAAGAATATTTGCTTCATGAATGTGTCGTGGTGTCAACTTTGAAGGAGCATGCAGTTGCTATTGGTATACCCAAGCAGGGCTAAGGCACATGAAAAATATATACATATATAAACAGAACCCTGAAAGGAAAGCTCATCAGGAGCATGTCAACAGCATTTTCTATCACTTCATTCTACTTAGTAATTCTTTTTTATGGACCACCTTATTGATAAAAGCATAAAAACAGAACGTGTCCCTGTCCACTACAAAATTTAATTCAAAGGACTTAAAGGGACAGCAGTAACCAGCAAGAGGACACTATGCTTTGGTTTTCATCTATACAGCCTTGTATAGTATTTTCTAAAGGCCTTTGCAAGTGAACATTGAGCATGTACAACATGGTAAATATTAAACAAACAAAAACAAACAAACCAAAAACTAATTAGAAAAAGAAAAACCTTGTGTAGTATGTAAATTTCCATCTGTGTTCCCAAACCCAATGCACACAAACACATTCGCAAGTGCAAAATGTCATATAAGTCATAGTAGTACACAGCATAGGTACATAATTAGTTTTAGGACTACACACACTTATGCATGAGTATATACACATACATGTCTGTAAAATGTCATATTATGTATGTTTATTTAACTTTTAATTTTTCATTACTAAATCCCCCCCACACACAAACACACGCACAGACATGCACACACAAGCACGCATATGCAAATCTTTCCATTGCACAGATTAAACCATGAGACCATAAAGCAACTTCAGCAGCTGCACCATAAATCAATTCAAAGCAATATATTCTTTTGGCAAGTCATCTAAAAAAAATCTTATTTAAAATTAATATTAAACATATTAGATATATAGAAAATGTCCATCCACTAAAATTACAACACTTATGCATGGCTGCCATTTGTAGTCTCTGCAGGGATTCCATGCAGGAAGTCCTGATTTTTGGCCAGCAAAAGGAAACAGTGTTCTGATTAAGCAGATGGTTTTCTCAGTCCATCTTCACTCAGTTCATACCTAAAAAATAAAATAAAATAAAATAAAATAAACAATGTTATTTTAGCTTGTCAGGGTGAATTCTGCATTAACTGTTTACAGAAACAAAAAAAAAAACAAGAATGCCTCACCATTGTGTCCAGCCCTTTGATATGTCCTCCAATGTCAAATCCACGATCACCTGCGACATGCACAACAAAAAAAAAGAAATTTCATAGCCGTCTATTATTACAGTTAAGTTAATTTATTTATTTCAAAAAATCATGTATGTAATGATCATGCAACAACAATTATTCCTCTCTCTCGCTCACCTTGCCGAGAAGACCCTTGTGTTTAGACAAAAGGCCTCCACCGTTTTTCACTGCTACATCCAAAGTTCTTCTGTGCAGCTCTACCAGTGATACACTGAACTCAAACCTACACAGATATACAGATACACCTATATGTATGCATGTATATATAAATACATCTGGGTGCAAAATTGATTTGTAATTACAAAAATAAAGAATTAAAGAAAAGAGAGAGAAAAGAGTTACTAACGTTTGGTCAAAGACTGGATTTAGGTTTTTCTTCATTGTGTGTGTTTTTCTACGTCCAGATCGCCGCTTATCCGGAAGCAGATACAAACGCACGTAGGGGTCAGAACCGCTTTCCGTGAATGATATCAGATTTCTAAAGACAAACACACAAACAGGTCAAATAGACAGCATTACAATGTCTAATCTTACCCATCTACATTCACCATCCCACTAGTATGGTTGTATTCCTGATAAATACATCTTATATATTTACACTGCATGCACAATTATTAGGCAAGTTGTATTCCTTAAATGGATGTTTATGTCTGCATGTTAAACCTGTATGTTTACCAATGGAAAAGTGAGTTTTGTCAAAACTTTTCACATCTTATTTGTTTAAAGGGCAGTGGTAACCCTGGGTTACAGATTGGAAGGTGCCACTGTTGGGCCCTTAGGCAAGGCTCTTAACCATCTCTGCTACATGGGACCTGTATCATAAGTGTCCCTGCACTCTGACTGTAGCTTCCCTACAAAGCTGGAAAATGTGAAGAAATGATTTTTTTATTTTTTTATTTTAGGAATAAAGAAACAACTAAATATTATTTAACAAATAAAGACTTTTGGTATGTCAATAATATTTAGTGACCTCCCTTCTTTTCATGAATTACCATACATGCAATCCATGGAGTTTGTCAATTTCTTTGATCTATTGACGCTCAACTTTTGCTGCAGGAGTACAGCCTACCAAATGGTGTTTAAAAGTGTGTATTGTTGTATAACAGACGTTTCATTTAGCTGTGTGTCAAAACTATAACTTGGCAGTTTGTGTGGACTCATGTATACATGAATGCATGTGGATTGTTGTACATTTACCTGCAATGGTGTACCACTACTACAAGTTTGTTCCGTTGGGAACTGTGTCTTAGTGTCAGCTCAATCTCTCCCAGAGGAAAATGTCCAGAAGTGGAACCACTGTAAAGAGACATGCATTATTATTACCATAGGAATACATTTTGGATGAATTCTCACTATATCTCTTTTGTTCCATTTTGTTCACATCAGGAAAAAAATGTGTCTATATACACAATGGGTCCTTTACTTTTGCAACTCTTTAAGTCTGTGGTGTAGCTCCTGGGAAGCGTATGGATGGGAGACGTCAGAGGCAATGCTTGGTGTTGGCTCTTTGTTGTTCAGGTTCATCTGGGAGCCTGAAATTGCCAAGTTGGACGTACTCCGGCCTGTATCCACCAGACGAACCGGAGAGTCGTCCAATGGGGTGTTGGGTATAGAATCAGTCAATCGATGAAGGTCATTGACAGACTGACGTTCAGAAACAACTGGTTGTTGTGAAGAAGGCTTGGAGCTCACACCGGAACCAGAGGGTTTGGGGGTGTTCTTTGTACCTGAGGCATTTTGGGCAAGATTGGAATTTGATGCACTTGGAACGACGCTGGAACTTCGATTGCGAACCTGCACAGATGACTGCTGGTCTGAACCTGACACCTTCTCCAAACTAAGAACCTGGAACAGACATGCAGCCACAGCAAATATTTAATTAACGCTGAATCTGTAAGAGGTATAAATCAAAGTTGGGTTATGAGTGTGATGTGTGTTTATGCAGATAAGTGTGTGTTTTTCTGTGTACCCTTAGTGCAATCTTCATTTTGAGAGTAGCACTGGGTCCTGCACTCTTCAGTGGAAACCTCTGACTGATGGTCATCTGCTCAGCCTGCAGCAACTGAGTCAAAGGGAGCGTAAAACTCCCCAATGTACATTCATGCTTCTCGTCCTTTACCTAAAGACACAAGCGAAAGGACGTGTAATGCAGGGAAATCTTACATGTGATAACATGTTCACATATGTTATCACACAAAATCTATTTCTTTTTTTCCTTCAGAAACAAAATGACAGCATTTTAAAGACAAGTTACTCCTAAAAGTGGTCAAGGAAAAAAGTTATATTTAAACATTCTATTTTACACTCCACTGATTAGCACAAACATATTTTCATGTACTTAAATATGTAATAAATGACAAAATAAAAAAATCTAATAAATAAGTATATTTTATTGCTATTAAACACAGAATGAATGCTGAATGTATTAAGATGGAATGTTTCATGGCTACTACGGGTATAATTAATTGTATAAAAAAGACAAAAGGTAAATTACATTTATATATCATTCTAAATCACAATTTCACCCTAAAACAGCTCAACTTAATGACGTAATTAATTAATCGTTTTTTTTTTTTGTCGCCACTGTAAAAATGGTCAAAAATTATTCTTCTCCATGTTGTAGGAAATGGCGTCAGCTATTTCTTTCCATGTTCTTGAATCCTTTTCATATTGTGTAGAATTTATATTTTCTTGACAGCTGATTTGTGAGGGCAATTATTGCTGGACACTTGTGAGTCTCTTCTTATTTGATCCAGGCACTATCCGTATTCGGAAACATGATTGTGCTCCAAATGTTGAAACTGAGTCTGTGTATTACCTTTGGCCACTGAAACTGTTTTTCCGCAGTATTTACATTTGACTTCTTTTTGTTTGGTGTTGCCTTCACTAAGGCCAAAATGTCTGAGTCTGACTCAGGATTTTAGTTTGGTACAAGCTGCTCGGGTTGCTGCTTTCATGTCACAGACTGGACTGGGTAGAGGCATGTGACTACACTCACGATAGAATGTTGTTAAAGGGATGGTACTATATATGAACACACCCTGTGAACACACCCTGGGAAAGTATTAAAAGAATAAAAAAAGAATAATAAAAAAAAAAAAAGCACAAAATACCCGGTTATGGTTTCTGAACGTCAGTTTTGGTTAATTTCCCATTACCTGATTTTTTTCCCCATCAAAACAGCATTAATTATTCACGGCATGGTTTCCACAATATGTTGGAGTTTCTGGTCCATGCTCACATGCCTGCATCATGCACTGATGCAGATTTTTCGGGAGCACTTCCATACTGCATACTGTTCAACATGCCAACTTGATTCTGATCAGATGACTGGGAAGACCACTGAAGAACAGCAGTTGAGCTTAGCTTTTTCTTTGTGACAAATGTTGCTTGAGCATGCTCGAAGGAGCCATTATAAAATGGTCAGCAACAAGACTATGACAAATCATCTGTGGCATTCAAGCCATGGTTGGTATTAATGAGTCTAAAAGTATCAAGAAAACATTTCCCACACCATGGCACCACCTCCACCAGTCTGGACTGTTGACACAAGGCAGGCTGGGGCCATGGAATCATGCTTTCAGTGAGAAATTCTGACCCTACCATCTGTGTGCCTCAAAATAAATCAAGTAATCAGGCCAGGCTAAATATTTCCAGTCTTGAATTGTCCAATTTTGGTGAAATTGTGCACGGTGCCATTTTGTTTGCCAGACAGATTGGAACATGACATGGGCATGTGCACTCTGATATTCTCTCCGCAATTGCTTTATTTAAATATTTATAGCTATGTCTCTCTGTGTGTGTCATTGTGTGTGCCTGAGTGTGTCTGTATGTGTCATTGTGTGCTGATACCTCCACTTCTAGGTCTTGAGTCTTTGGATTATGTACTAGGAATGTAAAAGCCTCCTCCCAAACAGGCTCGGTGGTCTTATAACGTGTCTATGAACAGAACATAAAAGTAGGCAGATTATTGCAAAAACACCTTAAAACAACCTAATGTCACACTGAATACATAAATATACATACATAAAATAAATTCTTATAAAATAATATATATCAGACATTCCTGAATGCTATTCTGGTTGAATAAAAGAGAGAATATTCCACATGATTGCAGGTTTTCGTAGCTAATGGTAATTAAAACTGATTTAAAAACATGGTTCTGATTCCACTGGTTCTGAGGACACGAACAGATTACACCAAACTAAAGGACGGAAGTTTACACACACAAAAACATACACATGCACGTGTGCATGCTTCAGTGTTTGTCATAATTAAAACGTTAAAAAAATGTTTATCACTTTCAAAAATTTCATGACTCCTGCCGGTCTGGCAAATGGGATTTCTGCGTAATACAGAGGAGCGCGATAAGTCATGATTTCATCCTTAGAAACCATTTAGTTTTGAAGCCCTGAAATCTATTACTAAATTATGGAATTTGTGTTCAGTTTAAAGTATAATAGAAAATACATAAGATTAATTAGTAACCGTGCGGAAATCCATAAAATACTAAAACAGACATACTGAAATGCAAAGATAAATCAAAATAAATAGAGAAATAAAATATGTACAGTATTTTAAGTCTGTTCGGGAAAGATTCCTTTTTTAACTTCATATTTGAATTAAATCACATTTTATATAAAGTAAGGCCTAGTCCACACATATAGGTATTTTATAAGATTTTCACCGAAATTAAATGTGATAACGCAAGGTCAAGAGCATGCAACAGATGATAATATATCACATATTACTACCATAAAAATGTATTTCCTCATCTATACTTCAACATTAAATCAAAATCTCTTCACCCTGGAAGGAGTTTTCCCAAAAAGTTTTTCAGTGATCCAAAATGCAGTTTGCATGTGAATAAATGAATGCATAGGAAAACTCTGGTTTTGGGGGGAAAAAAAGATCTATAGTGTATGGAATTTAAAAAGTGTAAAGATTTCATAATCAAGTGCCCAAATGTGAAGCTTTGTATGCGAAACCCCCAACCAAACCCTTGAGCTGTGTAGCTGAACGCAAATGCAAATTAATGTAACATAATTTTGCAATGTAGGAAAGAAACATAAAACCAAAAAGAATGAACACACTCGAACAATTCCGTATGAGCATGCACTTGATTCTCACCTTACTGTCGTAAAACTTGTGTCCAACTTTAACCTGCACCAAGGGACTGGGATCACTGGTGACTTTCTTCGCAGACTACGGAATAATAATGGACAAGCACAAGTTTCAATGTATGTTGTGTTACCAAGTTCAATTATTTTATTTTACATATTGCAATTCCAATTCAATTTTAATACTGTTTAGATTTAAACAGAACAAAGTACATGCTGGAATATCTTTTTGTGCATAAAACCTTTGTTACATTATTGTTAAAACATACTGTAAATCAAACATTTCACATGTTAAACACTTTCAGATGTTATTCATGCTGTTCAACCACTAGATTGGTTCCCATCAGTGAACACGGGTCTGCATTAAGCATGCTCTCACGTCGCCACTTCCCCAGCTCATTACAGCCTTGGATAACTTAATATGTGCTGTACCATGAAACGGGCTACTTGTGCAAATCCATCCTCACTGCACACATTACAGTGCTCTTCTAGCAAACATGGAAAAGAGCTGCCTAACACTGAAGCACTGTGAGGACAGATTCATTAAGAATACAATATGTGGTGGAAATTATGGCCTTCTTGGACTCTGGGCTACGGCCCGGCAAAACAGGGAGCATGTTAGTAACGTCACAATATTCCTTGCAGTGAGCTGAGTCAGCTAATGCTAGTTTGGCACTTTGTTTCTATTAAAAGGTATTTTCTTACCTTCACATCTTTCTTCAGATTACTAAAACGACCTTAGTATTCCTACATATGAGGGGTGGTCATAAAATTGTTATTATTTCCAATAAATAATAAATGTAATGAAAATAAGCATTGGTCCTGAGCTTAGTCCTTTTCTACATATCGTCACACTTCTCCAAATGATGGATGAGCTGGTGGAGAAGCCTCTTTATGGCTCCTGCGGAAATGTTCCACCCCTGTCATCACCTCGCTGTTGTCTACCACCAAGTGGTTTCTTAAAGTGATAGAAGAGGAAGAAGTTACTGTGTGCGAGGTTGGGGGAGTAGAATTTTGTACCCAAGTCGCCCGCAAATTTCACCATTTCGTGAGCTAATGGGCTGGTGCGTTGTCATGAAGAAGGCAACTGGGTTCGCCATTTTGGTTTTGACCCTCTAGCGGCATTGTGTAGGACTATAGCACAGGCTTTTTAAACAAGAACAAATATTCATGAACATGCTAATTTCTGGAGACATAATTTGGGCGATTATTTTCTGCTTTCTCAGAACATTGCAAATTTTATGACCGCCCCTTGTATGAATAAAAGTCGCTGATGTTTATTTGCTGGAGCTCGTGCACACACCATATGTACAATTGCACCTAACCACAGCTGCAGGGGTAAATATCCTAAAACTGAACCCCAGATATCACAGATGAACACATCATAGATTCAGTGAGAAGACCACTAGCCCCAACTGATTTATGCCAACGGTCTAACATGCACACCCAGAGTCACTAAAATCCCAAAATAAATAAATAAATAATCAAGAAATAAACAGAAAAAAAATATTTCATGCAATATGATGGACTGTGTCTCTATTTAAGGGACGTTTAGTTGGGTGATTTGTACAGTAATTAAATAATTGTATAAATGTAAAGGAAAAACAAAATAGGGGAAGCAAACAGTATTGCAATGAGTCTTTTGCATGTGTTATTTTTTCCTAATAACTGTGGAACTATCGATTCTCAAAAAGAAACCAACACTTTCTGAATTTGTGTAATAATAATTATGGTGTTAATTTAAGGTGTTTGGATGCCATTTCAGTTTATTAAGGCAAACATGCAAACAGACTTGTGTTCATTTGCACATCCGAATGATGCCATTAGTACACTGTATCAGGCACAATTTATAAAGTTTGTAAGCAGACACTTATTTTAAAAGTCTTTAAATTGTATTTCTGTTTTTAGATTTACAGTAAAAATACTACAACAAAAACAAGCACACAGACAAATTATAGTGCCGAAACACTCGGGAAATGCAAGCATATACAGTATAGAGCACGCGCAGCGGCAAAAGACTCACAAACAGAGTCCTGTACAGTGTTGCCGTGTTCTCACAGAACACGAACCCAGCAGACCGACGCTCCTTCAGACAGCCATTGGACAGATTGCCTTCAAACACACTCTTGACCACAAGAAACATCATGCGAGAGCAAGGGAGGGAAAGAAAGAGGCAGAAGCTGAAACCAGGTGAAAGGAATCAGAAATACAGGAATGACGAGACGAGTAGGAAAATAATTACTAAAAGGAGGAAACATCGTAAAAGAGAGGAAGTGTCGCAAGAACAAAATATACACACGCCCCGCCACGCACACACACACATATATATTATATATGCAGTATGTACGGATGTTTGTGTGTGTGTGTACATCAGAACTTACAGGCAGGTTCCTGGCCGAGTCCAGGTGTACTAGCAGTAGTGCTGAGGAGAGACCATCGTTCGCCTGGCCTTTATTCGCCCTGATACTGCTCAACACCTGCAACATCACACACATGCTCAAAGCCTGCAACAAGCATATATTTGTTTAACCTTGTATGCACACAGCTGCTGAATGCCTTCTGTCACAAACACACTCACTTGTCTTCGTTTTCCATGTGAGGACATGGATACTAATTAACTCTAACCTCAGGAACCGAAATCAAATTCGGAATCTTCCAAAGCAATTTTCTAAGCACTTTTTTTCTGTTGGGTAAAACAATCAGATACTTCTGCCAATTAAAACCTTCCACCACACAAGTTGTCGCAATGCAATGTTTTAGGTTCAGTAGTTGCTTTTTTAATCCTGGCTTATATACACGTGTATTAAGTTGCCGAATGTTAGGTTGCCTCTTAGAGGAGAGTTTGAATGCTTAATTTACTAATACTGTCAGTCACCACTGCAGACTGTGTGAGCGGAGCATCGATAACATGGGGAGAAACCATACAAATGTCAAACCCACGTGATCAGTAGCGATCTAATTTTGGAAGCAAACAAGCAGGACTGATATTATTTTACTGCAAAAATATCTTTTAGGCTTGGGACTAAAACATTTTGGCAGATTGATTTGATTGAAAAAAAAACAAAACAATAACATACTGTAACACAAAGAAGACCCTACAATTGGGATGACATCCAGAGACAAAAATCTTACAGAAAAATTTTAATCAAAAAGTGTGTTAACCATCACAATGGTATCAGTATGTCAGATATGAGTGTGTGAAGCATGCAGGTTTGTTGTACGACTCTAGTCGTGCACCCACTATGATGAGGCTACAGGAGATCGGGTTAAAACAAGCTGTGTGTGATGAATGTGTGTGTGTGTGTGTGTGAGAGAGTCACCTGGTCCAGTTTCTCTGGTGTGGCAAGAGGTGAGAGCCATTCTAACTTTAAGTGTAGTTTACCTGCCGTCACCTCGTCCAGCACAAACCACTATAGATACACATGAATACAACAAAATACTGTAAATAAATATTAGATTAGAATTGTAATAACAAAATGTGAGAATCGACATCCATAATGCTTTTTTTAAGGAAAAAAAAAGTTTTACCTCATCGACTTTCTGCTCCTTCTGCAGCTCGTTCAGGTCAATCACAAGCCTGGCGGCAGAAAAAAGTCTCATCATGTTAAATTAAGCAGCTGGAATTAAATTCTTCTACCTTTTGAAACATCAATATAAAGTTTGTTTTGACCTCTGAATCAGATTATCGTGGACTTTTGTGGAAACGTGCACAGCCATAAGAAGCACATATAAAGTGGTATGAAATGATGCTGGGGCTGAACAAGGCATTCATACAGCACGTCTGCTCGGGTGCTGTACAGGGTAGAAGGCACTCTTCATTTCATCTGCACTGAGATTTCTCATTCTGTTTCTGCGACCCTCATGGGTATAAATTATGTACTAGTCATAGTTTATCCACCATAAATTATAATTGCAGACAAAGCTAAAAGTTAAATATCTATACTACACACACAGACAAAATGTTGTAAGTTTCCTTTGTATAATCAAAAGTCTCAGTTCGACTTGAACCCCCCCCTGTATAAAACTCACTCATGCAGCTCTGTGTGTGTGTGTGTGTGTGTGTGTGTGTGTGTGTGTGTGTGTGTGGTCCATGGTTGAGATATTACAGTATTTCTTGTCTAATATCACCACTAGCTGCTTTGTTGCTCTTCTCTGTATGAATAAAACAGTATTTTTAGCATCGCTAGTCTGGCTGCAATATTACACACGTCTCTTTACAGAAAATTTACCTGCCGAGGAAGTCATCTTCATCAGGGTCTTCATCAAACAGCTCAATTTCCAAAGTCTGCCCTGACTGATCGAGCACAAATGCCTGTAACAAACACACACAAACCTCAGAGATAAGTCAGAGTTAACTCAGAGACTACTCCTGAGCATGACATTTCATGACATTTCAGCAAGTCTCAATCATTTGATTCTCAATGAAGTGGTCAGCACTACCGCAACCCACTGTTTAAAAACCCACTGTTTTAAGGACCTACAGTGGGGCAAAAAAAGTATTTAGTCAGCCACCAATTGTGCAAGTTCTCCCACTTTAAAAGATGAGAGAGGCCTGTAATTTTCATCA
>JAOTRS010000022.1:9907508-9927660 GCA_028565755.1 Dinotopterus cunningtoni
ACATTTGCAAATACAGATGAATAAAGAAACGGGCTGAACAAATATTAAAACTAAAAAGTAAAAAAATTTGTGCATTCCTCCTATACTATAGCAATTCACCATTACACATACACATTTTAATTTATTTGCACATTTTTTTATTATTCATAGAATCGTGGAGTTTTTGCTTTTCGATTTCTTAATAAACAGTAAATCAACCTCACCATATCAAAGGTTTCATAATATATTCGTTATATAGCATGTTTAATCCCTTTGGAGTCTCACATCATCTCGAGCAAGTCCCTGTGATTTAGCCATTACAAGAACAATAATATAATTAGAACTAGCACATTTATATAAACCTGTCGATCATGTTAGAATTGTAAATTTCACATCGGCATGCAACAGAAATTAAATCAACACCCTTTGATTCGAGTTCAGCCATGCCGGCTATAATTTTTGTAACTGACACACAATTGCTTAAAAAATTTACTATATTTTCAGGAATGATGTCATCACTAACACCACATGCATGCCGCTTATAATTCCCATACCCCCAACATGAAATGCTTTCCCGCAGCCCTGCCCCCCCAAAAAACGAAGGCAGCTGCACTCCTCACCCTGAGACAGAAATACAGCAATGGATCTGCCAGCATTAACACACATTTCTTATTTAGCCCTTCGATAAGGAATATAAGGAATATACTATTCCAACATTTATTTTCTATCTATTTTATAAAGTTTCATTTATTAAGTGGAATAGTAATAAATAACAGATACAGCACTGTGCAAAAGTCCTAAGTCTCCCCTTATTTCTTCATATCAAAGAGCCAGACTTTTTGGTATTTGAGGGTATTTGAGTCTTGAATAGTTCTCCAGGCTCCCTGAAGGACTTCTCTGGTTCTCATTTTTGTCAAGTTCTTGGCTCTCATTTTCAGTGCAGGTTCAGAGGAATTTTGTTTGTTGAGTCGCAAAGTATTGTATGGATCACACACACACACACACACACACACACACACACACACACAAAAAAACAAAAAAAAACAAATGGCTAACTTAAGGCATGAACCAGCGAAAAACATGTACAGACGATGACGGATGATCAGGTCGGTGATTGCTATACTGGTGATGCAGAATGCTGAGTGGTTGGAACAGACGAGACGGGAAATGAGGTCGCTGCTGAGGTTGTTACATAAACAACCAATTTTTAAAATGTATCTTTAGGCACTTTGCAGCCTGTCGCGGTTAAACACTAGTCTCATTTCTCTAATTTAATCCACATAATTGCATTTAATTTAATATGATGAAATGAGGGATGGCTTGAGACTTTTGCACACTACTATATGTTATATTAATGTATTGTCTTTTAAACCCTTGATTCATTTTGTATTTGTAACATGTTTTGATTTTAGCAAATTAGTTAGTGTTCGTTAGTTCGATTAGTTATTAGATAATAACTACAAAACCATCTTGAGTCTTGAGGTCCATACTTTTATATAACACATTGTGTCCAGCACAATATATATTGAGGGGGTCTTTTCTATAAAGATTTTCATGTAGCTCGATTATCTAAATCCAAAACTGGATTCCTAATGCCTACTTACTCACTATACAAGTGCACTACATTTAGCATGAATAATAGCTGTCGCAGCCTCTTTACCCACACAGTGCTGTTTTGGTTTAGCTCTTGGTTTCCGGTACACCAGGACACCACCTGTCTCACGATACCCACTGAGCAGCTCTTTACAATAGCAGTGGCAGCATCAGTTTTTTTTCTTTCCAGTTACAGGGACCATGTACCCTTCCCGTCAGCATAAACCAGCCTCAACAGTCTCAGACAAACCATCATTAAGTACTGCCACTCACTAGAGGTTCTTTTCTTTCTTTTTTTTTTATTTCCATCCTTTGACCTCAACTGCTGAAGCTCTTCATGATTTTAGGACTGTGCTGCATACCACATGATTTGTTAACTAGATAACGGCATGAAATGTGTGTGTACAACTGTTCCTAATAGAGGGGATGGTGTGTATTATATTATAAATAGGTTAATATAGTATGTATGTAATGCTGTGGTCTACAAACTGCATCCGACTCCCATGCGTGCATACACACACACGCCCACGCACAAACGCGCACGCACACACAAAATATATATATATATATATACACACACACACACACGCGCACACACGCACACACACGCGCGCACACGCGCGCACACACGCGCACACGGGCACACACGGGCACACACGGGCACTGTCCCCAGACTGGCGGTTTTCAAATCGTGCAAATGGTGGGACACAAACAGAAATTGAGGACATGTGTAAGGGACACCAGGATTATTGGAACATGCAGGGACACACTGCATCATATAACAACCTGTTTGATTAGCAGGGAACCTGCAGCAAGTTGTCACACACAAATCGTTCATTAATTATTTATCCAGCAAACATGGTTTTGTATTCAATGAACCAAAAAGTGGTACTCTACCCCTGCAGGGCAAGTAAGAAATTAATCTCCTTTCTGTGACCTACTAACATTTTACCCAGCAACTACATGCAAATCTTCTCTGTAAGTCATGCTTTACGTCAGGGAAAACAAACGTCCTCTTCAGCATGCTCTAAACAGTTCAGTATTTGTTACTAAATGTGCTTTTCATAACTGTGACTGGCTAATGTAGTCTGTGGTATAGACCCGTACATGAGATCACATTCCCACCCACTCCTGCAGTTTATTAATATTTGCACTTGGCCACAATAATTTCTGTTGATTAATCGTTCTGCTTTTAAAACCACAATGACTCTGCACAGGATAAAGTCGTTAACGATAAATGAAGGCAGCAAATACTTATACTGAGGCGACGTAACTCTACGCAAGCTCACATTATTTATTAAAAGCAAATAAAAACAACTCATGGTTTAAACAACTTATGGTTTAAAGAAACTGAATTCTAATGATCACAAGTGAAAGATGTTTAATTATTTATAAGTTATATATACACTACTGGGTTATTGATAATGTGGACTAAATGAAGTCTACACCTTTTTTTAATGACATTGCAGATTTAAAGTGCATTGCCTAATAATTGTCAGTGTTCTTTCGTGAAACATGCTGTTATTTGTCGCAATGGGGTGTGGGGGCAAACCTATATTTGCCAATAACTTGTTAACGGGTCATTTTAACATTTTACTGATTAAAAAAAAAAAAAAAAAAAAAAAGAAGTTCATAAAATTAAGTGACATAAGGCCCCTAAACTTGTAATGCACATAGAAAAAAAACATTCCAAAACTGACTTTCTAAAGCTCAGGCTGGAGTCTGTGCATTTGGCAATGAAACAAGCAGACCTGTGTGAGTGAATATTTATGTGAAAGCACAGAAAACACTGCCAGAAATGACCTCAAACCAAACACGCATGCAAAAACAAAATCAATCCTAATTCATCTGTTCTAAATAAACTAATGCTTGCTAAAGCTTATTTATAAACTAACATTCTTTTTGCTTTTATATGTTTTTACTGAATTACACACATTGAAACACAGAACAACATTTGTGCCACACCCTAATTTGTTATATGGTAGGCAAACAGCCCAGGCCTTAGGGCAGGGATGAAGCAACACACACACACACACACACACACCACACACACACACACCAAAACATTCTTCACCAAACATGGGCATGCCTGCGATAGTCAGGCTGTTTCTGCAGAGACGCCACAGAACACTGACGAGGTTATTACTGGATGCTGCAGAGCAGAAACGGGGGAAAAAAAGTCTTCTTGGTGCTTTACTTGTGCCATCATGCAGCACAACTGTTTTATATCCCTGCACATAGGCCTAGTAAGCAACAGAATAATTTCTGACCTAAATTCATCCTTGGTGTGTTATTTTTAATTTCATTATCATCAGAAGCAGGAACATAATCAGTCAGTTAAAGCTTAAAATGTTGAAAATGACGTCTCTTTTACAGTTCTCAGGATATGACCATGGTCCTCAAAGAACCCCAAAATCTAAAAGGTAGGATTTAACTGCCCTGTCACGGTGTTTACTTGTAGCTTGTGGAGTTAATCAGATTAGCTTTCCCCAGTTCCGGGGTTAAATTGGATCTTGATGATCAGAGCTGATGACGTTAGAAATGTGACTTGACGCTGGAGCCTGTTTGGTTACGAGGTGGCTGTTCTAAATGGGCGAGAAGGGCTGAGACGTAAGGTCTCTTCTCTGTAACCCACATAACTTGTGAGATGTTAATAGGCCTTTTAAAGCAAATGATTTAAAAAATTTTGTACATAAGCACATGAGCATCACCACCAATTATGAGGCAAATAGACAGAACGCTAGAAAGAATTAAGCCCATGCGGCTTATCAATGATCATCATGGCAGGTGATTACACAAAGTGAAACACCTCAGAACATCTGATCTCCATTTGTCAATAACAGGAAGTTTGGGGGGGGGGGACTTTTGAAGATGAAGATGACCAATTATATACGGTCCATTTAAAAAACAAAAGTGCAGATGATTTTTTTTCTTGACCAAATAGGTCAAGAACACAGCATAAATCATGCAGAGCAATTAAAGATAATTAAAAAATGATGTATTATTATGTATATAATTATTATGTAATATTTATATAAATAAATAAAAACATTTTTAAACAATTTGTGCAACATCTTGTCCCTCATTATTTAACGCCACTGACAAGTCTTTTAGAGATAATGCATTGCTCAACAGATTCAGTCAGACAGCTGAGAGATATTCGATTTTACCCTCCCATCTAATAAACCTCACTGGTCAGGATTATGGTATGAGGTGAATGCACAATTATGAAAATGAAGTACTTGACTGAGGGTGTGTATGGGCGACAGAACCAGGCGTACTGCACTACAGCCTTTGAGAGTATACTCCTCATTCCTGTCACACCCTAATACCTGAAGTTACACATGCAAAAGTCAAGCAGAAGCAAGGCCTTAACCAAACTAAACACCAAAGATACCAAGTTCGCTTCCTAACATATACTGCATGTAGCCAAAAGTGGACACCTGACTGTCTAACCTACACATGGCTGCTCCTGAAATTGTTATCACAAAACCATTAAGATTTCCTTTCACCAAAACATCCGAACTGCTCCTGCATGAAGATGCCAATGTGCAACAAAGCAACATCCATAAAACACACGGCTCGACAATGTGGATCTGAAGCTGTGTCGATCTCAAGTTGTCTGCACAGAGCATTGACCTCAAAACAACTAAATAACTTTAGTTATTTATGCTGACTGCACCCCAGGCCTCCTTGCCAGGCATCAAGACAAAACCACATTCCAAAATCTAGAAGCAGCAAACAAGAACTAAAACCTGAATGGGATGTTTTTGGAAAAAGAAAAAAAAAAAAATGCACATATCTGTGTAAGGTTTAGGTGACCACAAACCTTTAGCTATATAGAGTACTCCCACTGAGATAAGACAAGAAAGCTTTCTGCAAATTAGGGGCATTTTCATTTGGGTCTGTTTTTCAGGAAGCCTAAACAGTTTCAATTTCTTTGAAATGACACTACAGATTGAGCCAGTTGATAAAACAAAATAATTCCCTGATGAGTGGCCACTTAAAAACAATTTTAGAAGAATTCTCTGTTTAAACAGAAAAATATCTGGTGATTCACAGTTTCATCTCCCAAACAGGAATTACTGTAATGTACTGTACATATACACCAATCAGCATTAACATTAAAAACACTGACTGGAGATGTGAAAAACAGGTTACGTCATTCCAGTGGAACCTCTCGAGGATACATCAGGCAGCAAACAGTCAGGAAAAAGTCAGTAGCCATTTCTCAAAGAGGTGTACTTATTTATAACTGGGGTTATAGTGTATCCTGTAAATCTCCCAAGTTTCTCTTTATGTCACCACTAATTCCGCTTTAGAAAATCCTCACCCACGTAACTGCTTGGGGGTTGAATTCCAAATTGTGTAAAATGTAACGCAGGTGCACTATGCAGGCTGTATAGTCACTTGTTCCACACATCAAGCAGTGATCCTTATTCAGAGAGGGATTTGGTATTCATCCTTGTGTTAGTTGAATGTGCATGAACTCTGGTCCTAGTCTGTTCAAGGCCATAAATCATTGCTTAAATAAGTAATTGCTTCATTTTTCACTTTTCTCTTTAGCTGTTAGATCCTGGATATACTGTATGTTAACAAAAGGGTTGTATGCATGTCTGTGCACACATGGACATTCATTCCCAGTAAGGCCTTTATAAAATAAAAAGAATAACTTTAAGAAAACATTGAGGTGGTGTGTATTTTTCTTACAGGTTTTTTGAGGAAGAAAACAGATAATGCTCCGACCAGAGGCATGTCTCCCAACAGGGGCTCCATGATGACTCTCAACACCCCGTGCAGCTAAAGACAAATGGAAACAAAACAGAAGAATTAATATCTATCTATTTTATTCAAAGCCAAATATATACATTGTCCATTAAAAACATTATTGATTAGACAGACAGACAGACAGGAGTACTTTTTTAATCCCAAAAGGAAACTGTAATGTTATAGCAGCCACCTTATACACTGTACAACAAGATATAAGCAAATAAGGTGTAGGAAAACATTAAAGGCTTATTTAAAATAAAAAATTTGAAATCACTAAAGAGGGTAAACTTATTAACAAGATTAATTAATAAATAGACAAAAACTATGATACAGAGTTTACAATAGTGCAGTCAGATGAACCTGCACTTTAAGGTGCATTAATGAGGTAAGATTTTGCACAATAATAATAATAATATTAATAATAATAAACTGTTTCTATGTACATAATAATTGCACATAGAGCTGTTGAGTTATGGAATCAAACTGGCTGTGTCGGCTGAAGGCAAATTGTAGATCTGCTAACTCTAATACAGTATTGTTTTCATAGTAACAACAAATTCATATAGAATTATGGAGTGGATGTGTACAGGTTTTTTTCTTACAATAAATTTATCAACTTTGTAACAACTTTTCACTTGTTTTATCACAAACTGTCATAAAGTGTATTTTATGACTGAAGACTTTGGACAGGATCATTGCTTTAAAGTAAAACTCTAGGTTTTACAGCAAAGGTTTCAGGACAGAAGAATTTGTGCTTCCTTGTTAAAAAAAAAAAAGATTTTCCCTCATTTCTAGCTCAAATACAGATGTGTATATCCATTATAGAACAGGAACAGGAATAATCTTGGTCCATGAATCCACATGGACAGTAGTGACTGTGTGTGTAATGCATCCTGCCCCTGTCCTCCTGAATACATGTAACGTCAAGTCCATATCTGCTTATTGTTGCAAATGATGCAAGAATATTGGCACAATATTTTAAAATGAAGTGAGAAATCAGGGAACCATGTGCAGCTCTACTCCACTAGAGTATGATCATCACAGCTCTATCATGAACTATATCATGGCTGAAGGACTTTTTAATCTTTACACCCATAAACTAGAAAAACAGCTCAGACTGTGTTTAGTGGGAGAGATTTTTTTTTAAATAAAGCAGATGTTTCTTTAACATATCCTAGATCAGTAATACAGTATATGCATTAATTGTATAGAAATGTAATGAAGTCAACATACAGACACGTTCTAAGACAAACACAGACATAAAGCCATACATTATATTTACACACATAAAAGCACATAATCAGACAGTGACCTTGAGTGAATGCATGATTTATTTATTATTTGTTTGTTTGTTTGTTTATTTACCTGGATGCTGTTGATGCCCGCTCGGCAGTAGTATTTCTTAATCTCCACATCAATCTCAGTGTTTCCAACAAAGCTAAAGAAATACACAAAAATAACATCTACATGAGAAAAAAAAAAAGACATGAATAATGCTTAAACAAATAGGAACATCACCACCAGTGCATTGTGGGGAAACTCAGGAGTACAGTGCATTACGGGTTATAATGCATTTATCTGAAAGACATTGATGTCGCCGTTGCTTGAAACCCTGCAGCAACTAATCATTAAACGTTTATCATCTCCATCATGCAGCTCACCTGATTTGTAAGTCCATGATGATCTGTCGTTTGTCTACATTCTCAGTGTAAACCTTCACTCCATTCACTCTCAGGGCCTACAGAGAGAGTGAAAAAGAAAGCCCAAGCAGGAGAGGGGAAAAAGTCAATGACACCGAAAAAGACAGAAAAACTGAAAACACGAGTAAAATCAACTCCTAAGGCACGGCAACAGCTCAACCCTTTGTACCTCTGATTTGCTTATGCCTCTTTGTATTTGCATTTTCTACATATATGCAACACTACATAGACAAATATTCCAGGAGCAGGACCTGAAAAAATACTGGCCTACATAAATTCATTTCAGTTCAGTTTTATCTGTGTCGCACGATCACTATGCACATTGTCACAAAACGGCTTTACAGATTTTAAATCAAGCAAACAAAATGTGATTGAAGTATAGACTATTAGATTAACAAAATTATAAAGATTATTTCCAAAACTTGGGAGCAAATTCTTTCCAGTCAATGACTTCCTGAAGTCTGGACCCTGTGGACATGACCATGACCAAATGCTGGGTTTCCTTCATTCATCTGCTTTGCCAGGACTTTACTGCAGCTGCCTTCAGTTGCTGCTCATTTGTGAGTCTTTCTGCACTCAGTTTTTCCCCCCAGTAATTTAATCAGTCTGAGGTCAGGTGACTGACGCAGCCATTTAAGAACATTCCATTTCTTTGTCTTAGGAAGCTCTTTACTTGCTTTCCTTTTATGTTCTGGGCCCCTGGCCATCTCCACTGTCAGTTTTGCAGCACTTGACTGAATGTGAGCGTAATACTCCAGAGCTCTATACACTTTGGAAGTGAACTTTAGGAAGTTTCATTGGCAGCCGTACATCCCATACCATAACACTGCTTTGGACCTTTCCTTCTTTTCCCATCATACTGTAATAAGTTAATTTTTGTTTCATCTGGGCCCAGATTATTTTTAACATTTCCTAGCAAAGTCTAACCTGTGCTTTCTGTTGAGTCTTGAGTGTTCCCAGTGGTTTGCATCTCGAGTTAAAAGCTCTGTATTCTCTTTAGAGTCTATAGACTTGAACAATGATATGACTAGATGTAAATCCCACAAGTCTTTCATCCTCTTTCTGCCCTTTTGGTGTTGCTGAGCTTAGCAGTGCGTGCTTTGGAAATATATTTGGAAATATACAAATAGTTGATTTGTCCAGTCCCATCTGACTGTTCTGTTTTGCTTTTTTCAGCGTAACGATGGCCACCTTTGCTTTTTGAACCACACATTGAGGAGTTCCCATGAACACATACTAATTTCAAATGTAACATTTTGATTTATCTCCTGACTTTAAATCTCCTTAATTTGTAATGCGATAAAGAGTAAACAGGCCATGACTGGCCATTAAACTGTTGGAAAGGGAATAAAATGGCTTTATTAATTTATTAGAATCCCCTTGGAATAAATATTAAAGTCTACTCTTTAATGCCATTTTAACTGCTTCATTTCAATTTCATTGTGGTGATGCATAGAGGCAAAATCAGGTAACGCTCTACAAATACTGGGACACACACGCTCGTAGGTAGAAAAACCCTTTACAAGCAATGGTTAGAATGTTATGGTTCTGCTTTCAGAGTCAGACGGTATACAGGTTACAGTTAATGTGAGTGTAAGCCACCTTGTCCCCCATGTCAATCTTGGAGAAGCAGAAAGAGCTGAGGTGTGCATTAGCGCCTTTGACGGCGGGCTCGATGGTCTCCCTGAAGAGTTTGTCAACAAACTGACAAATATATGGCCACATCTGCTGAACTGTCTGAGGAGGAGAGATAAGCGAGATAGAAATAGAAAGAGATAAAAGAGAGAGCGAGAGAGAGAGAGAGAGAGAGAGAGAGCGAGAGAGAGAGAGAGAGAGAGTTTAGTGAGCTCTTTGTACAATTGAGAACTTTTATTGAAAATGTGAAATCAGCCTAATCACTGTGATTATGTTTGTGGGTTATGAGGGTAAGGTGCTACAGTTTGATACAGAAAGTTCCATTTCATGATAATTTCATTATCTAGGTTAATATTAAAAAATATTACACAAGTTGCTACTGTCTTTTATTTGTATGTGAAATCTATAATGACTAAAAAAATAAAATGAGGTTTCATATCAGAATGGAAAAAAACTATTAAATAAATATTTTTTATTATTACTGTAAATATACCTTATATACATTTATGAGAGCACTCGTATCCCTCAAAGAAGAATGGGCAGAAAAGAATCAGCATTCTTTATTACCATGGTGAGTGGAGAAGCATGCTGAACCTCGAGACAGAAAGGCTACAACCTCACAACAGCAAAAGATCACATGAGGTTCTCAAATATGAGGGTACAGTGAGCAAAGACTAACTGAAACTGGGCAGATTTTAAGTAACTAAAACCTTTGTAATATTAATTTACATCACATTTACAGCATGTGGCAGACGCCCTTATCCAGAGTGACTTACAGTTCATTTGTATCATAGTATACATTTAGGCATTTGAGGATTAAGGGCCTTGCTTAAGGGCCCAGCAGTTTAAATGTATGTGGTGATGGTGGGGTTTGAATCTGGGACTTTCTGATACAAAGTGTTGTACCTTAACCACTGAGCTACCTCTGTATTATATTATACCCCTGTATTATTAATTCAGCTGTCCAGCTGTCCAGTGTTAGGGAGTGTGTGGCAGTGTGGCATAGATTCTCCTGCTGTTGTTAACACTGTAGTTAAAAACAAGAGACTGCTGAGGAAATCCCAGAATATCAGCAGTTTCAGAAATATAAAAAAAATCTGGCAAACAGCAAGCATGCCAAGGTCAAAGTCACTGAGATCACATTTTTGAGTAGATCATATTTAACGGGTCAGAGAGTTTAAATAAGTCTGTCAGATGATGGAGTAGGATGGTTACAACAGTCCTGAAAGGCAAACAAATAAAAACTGTCACGGCCTCTTTAGACACTTAAACATGTGTTTTACTTTGTGCTATTAAGTGTGAGCTCTAGCAAACACATTTCTTGTGAAGATATCCTGAGCGGCCACCAGATAAAGAGTTCATTCTCCCAGAACAGCCGAGCTGATCAAGCAGCAGGCAAGCAATCAATCTCGGCCCTAAAGATCCCATCAGAAACACAGCCAGCTTCAGAGAGATCACACCACATGAGGTGTTGTTTTAAACCCCATCGCATGAGAACCGGTCACGAGAAAGCTTGCTTGCACCTTGGCGTTTTGTTTTTAACCTGATTAGATTGATTGTTGATTTGAAAACATCATGATGGTCTATATGGATTATCTTAAATCTTTTTTTTATGTTGTGTTTCTGTCTAACTGATGCACTGAACGTGAACTTCTGGGCTGATGACTATACTGATGTTCAAAATCAGAATTTGTCTGAAAGCCAATGTTTTTGCCTGGCTACAGCTCTTGTGTGTTTCATAATAGAATATGTTCTTGTGCACATGTTGTAACAATCAACAGCCATACGGTAATGCCAAATAATGGCACATGGTGGCCCTTTTTTTATTTTTGGTATAGTAAACTAGAGCTGAATGTGTGTACAGAGGAAGAGTGCTACGGTGCGGCTTTAAATAACCTCCATGCTGAACTTTTTCCTCTGTAACGAATGGTGTAGGGAATGATTGTGGTATTCTGGGTTTATTCCACTCATGTATGACATCGTGAATGTAGTGTTGTGGATACTGGGCTCATGTGGATGATGTTTTATTTTGTCAGAATACAGGTACAGTGTGGAAATCCCTACTCAAGTGAGTTTTTGTCTCTTTATGTTAATCAGCTATCCTGGGGCTATTGCTAGATACTAGTGATGGGTCAGTCATGAATGATTAGTTCTTTTTAACATGACTCAGAGGAACGAGTTGTCCCGGAGTGATATGTTCATGTACTACTGGGCGCGCTACCCCATCGCAAAACCTCCGTAGAGTATGTACAGGAAACAGAAATGAACGATTCTTAACGAATCTTCTAGTCCGAGTCGTTTGTTCTGTTGTCACGTGACTCCTATAGACGCTGTGCAGTGCAATAGATTCAAAAGACCGAATGACTCAGACTAGAAGATATGAGAGGTGAGCTACTCATTCTAATGATCATAATATGTTGTGAGCTGCATTGTAATATTTTCATTACTGGAACTATAGCCAAAATATGTATATGTAGATGTGTTGGGGGTCTGTTTACTGAAAATGTTACATTTTATTTTATTTCTGATCAAAAGAACTAAATGAACTAAATGACTCAAAAAAGGATATTCAAAGTCACTAAAATGATTCAAACTTCCCATCACTACTAGATTCAGGCCTCGTCCCCACTCACATCATCACACCGGATCTTTCCCAAAGCTGCAGCTGGGTAGCTACCGTTGTCCCAGTCAGACCACAATTAACCAACACAACATGTAAGGAGCGGGAAACTGATGTGACGCAAAAGAAAAAAAACATACTGACTTTTTTTTTTTTTAATGACTAGATTGAAACGACATGATGAAATCTAGATTTAACCACTGCTATTTAATATTGTGTGTACGTCTTAAAAACTACAGAAAAGAGTTTCATTTTGGTCAGAAAGATCGCAAGGTTTAGAGGTAACGTTACTTTAAACACACTACAAACTACTACAGATTAAACTGCCTTATAAAATTCACATGACTGTTTTATTACTGGACAACTTCTGCTTTTTATTACCGTTACATTTTCTCCAAAGTGACCTAGGAATACAGTAACAGGTCTGTGTGTGTGTGTGTGTGTGTGTGTGTGTATGAATGTTGTGCATTCCTGCTAGGAAAGCGAGTGTATCTTGAGGCTTTCCACAGATTGATCAAAGATTCCTATTTACTCTCAGATGAAACTCACAGACTTACATTCAACTTAATGTGTGTTTTTACATCTGACTTAGAAGCAGCTAATAATACCTACATTAAAGATTAAAGTGTATAAGAGCAGTACGGTCATACAGACCTTATTGAGCCATTCCACTCTCTCCACGTCAGGGAAATGAACCTGCAAGAGAAAAAGAAAACAGAGCAGTTTTTACATGTTAATCCAATTAAAACACATGACTGGTCTTGATTTTCTGTATTGTTTTTTAAGAAAGTAACTCGACTCTTACAAAGAACAACAACATGTCAGTACTGTTCCCATCCTCAGACAGGAAAAGCCACTTTATGTAATTGTAGGAAGTAATTTAATCGAGATATACAAAATAATCACATGTACAAAGTCACTTTTGCGGTAAGAAAATGTGCTAAAATATACGTGATTCTACTCCAGCAGAACCTTTAACAGTCATAAATAAAATATATAAAACATTTCTTAATGACTACAATCTACCCTGCAGATTTATTAACAGGAGGACATTGAATTCTAAAATAAATAAATAAATAAATAACTAAATAAATAACTAGATGCATCTTATCTAATCATAATTTTAAAAATGTTAATTTTAGTGCAAGCATCCTTGATTAATTGCATTTCTTTTTATCAGACCCATGCTTATTTTCTGGGGGAGAAATAATAAAAAAAAATAATAAGGCACTGGTAGCACTATCAGACAGCAGTAAATACTACATAAAAATAAGTCTAGTGTCACGGTCATAGAGAACACAGAATGACAACAATCTGGCGTGTTTCATGATTACCAATGCAAATCGTACTGCAAACTGCTCTGAGAAATCAGAACCTACAACAACATCTTTCCACACGGCAAGTAACCTGATAGAGTATTTAAAACTAAAAACACAAAGCAGCGAATAACACTGCAGCAAACACGGTCCGGGCGAGGACAAAGGCCTACAGAGGATCCTAGGTGATCCGAAATAACAGCACTTACTCAGGACACACTGCTCTTCATGATCAGTTATTGTTATAATTGAATACCAGCAATTCAGACACAATGAATACAGAGCCATTGTACTTAATACAGCGGAACAGAAGCTCTCTTCTGTAGTCAAACATATAAGTGGGGTTCAAGTTTTGACTGTGCAGAATAACAGAGTTAAAAACTTCTCTTATTTCTCTATATAATCTCCCATTACACTAATGCACTTATCACAATGTTTCACTACTGCTTGGATACTATCAAGGTAGAAAGTCTTCTCAGTACGCCAGCGACATGATCGGACTGCTTGCTTCATGTCTAAGACACTGGCCTCCCAGAAACTCATTTGGAAATTGCTTGGATTGAGGTCTGTATGGGGGATGTGGCAATAATTCCTAACTGAAATGATTGTGTAGTAACTGATTGTGTGCTCAGTTCCCACAGTCTCTACCGCAAATTGGAGACAAGTTAACCACTGATTTTCTAGGACCAGGTGTTCCACTCGCTGAATGTTCTCAGGACGACTGCAGGGAGCTCCGAGCCACAGTTTTCGGGATCGTCAATCATGGATCTATGACATTCTTTAAAATGTCTGCACCATTCACTTTAAGTGCATCAATGTACTGGACTTGAAGTCTTCTGTAAAGGTCAGTTTTATACTTTTATTCACGATAAATTTAATCACAAATCCCGATTTGACTCGACTTTATCTTAAACTTTCTACCTTGTATTTCACTACCTGCTCCATACAAGATTAATGAAGCTAGATAATCCCAGATTCATTAATATCAAATACTACAGTATAAGTTAAACATTAGCACCAAATATGCACTGCAACCCAACCAAAACCTATGAAGAAGCCTACACAATAAATCGCCGCCCCTCTGTTTGGCCTTCACCCTCCTGCAACTTTCTCCTGGGAGAATAAACCCTATGACTCAGAGGCATGCTGTTTCCTGAGTATAACTGCACTAGCAGAGGGCACAGGATTCCTGAGATGAGAGTAATGGCGTGAGTGAGCTGTACTGTTTTAATAATGCAAAGCTGCCACTCCTCATTAAAAGTGAAATTAAATATGCCTACAACCTTTTGTGGGTCTATGAGTGAAAAAGCCTGCATATAAATATAACGGGTGATAAACTTGGGTTGGAAAAGCAGCATTTAACTTAATTAATATTGAATATTTAACTGCGCAACCGACATGTATCAGCTTAAAACAGTAATACAAAATGACACAGATGACAATTAAATTCCCGAACGTCTAAGCAGGCCAAAGTGCAAAACAGTGCGAGTCTGTGACACGAGATTTACAGGACCGTCCACCACCACCATGGTTTATTCACCTTTTGAATTGAAAATTACTTTCATCCCTATTAATTACACTAACTGTCAGTCAGTAACTTTCACTTGACAGCTCCACCAGTCGCAATTAGTTACTTCCACTAGTCACAGAAGGGTGTGTGTTGGTGGAGCAAAATAACGCTAAATAAACAAACAGATCATAATCTGTTGATAATGGTGTTAAAGTAATATAAAAGCAATATCACACTCGAGGTCGTGCTGTACTGGATATATAGCATAGAGTCCATCCCCCTGGCCTAGGACGGCATCTCAACCATGCTATATACAGCACTCCCTATTGTGAGATATTGCTTAATGATACAACCAAGTAACCTGATCGGACATTCCACAAGTGGTGATAATAGATCATAACAGCACTGGTTACTATGGCTACATTCACATTACCAGACTGAAGTGACTCAATTCTGATTTTTCTCTTTTTTTTCAGCTGTGCTGATATTCAATACAACAGCACTACCTTTTGTCTGATATTGATTAAATATATCCTTCTGGGCCGTTTCAAGGTGAAAAATCAAGGTAAACTGACAGACTTGGCAAGTAAGGGATCTGTCAATCAAATCAGGTCAGTTCAGTTCAAATAACCTTTACTGGCACGACCATAAAAAGAAACAGTATTGCCAAAGCACAAAGACGAATTCTGACAGTAAAGGAACAAAACAACAGAAGCAGTGAATTTAATAATATACAGATAAGAAAGAGTGAAATTAGGGAAAAAAAGGAAAGAAAAAGAGAAAGAAAGCATCCATATATGGACGGTAAAAGAGAGCAGGGAGGATCAGAGGTTAGCCGTGATCATTGCGCAGTGGATAAACTGTGACATGTTGGTATAAGAAAAGAAAGTGCAATCTCTCTCACTCGTTTGTGTTTGTGCCTGTGCATGTGTGTGTGTGTGTGTGTGTGTGTGTGTGTGTGTGTGTGTGTGTGTGTGTGTGTGTGTGTAAACGCTAACTAAAGCGACACCGTTTGCACTTTTCCACCACCAGGGACAACAAGAGCCCTAAGGGAACAGAGACTGAGGTGTACGTAAGAAGACAGAAGCTGAGCAGTGCACAAACCAACAGTAAAGATAAGCCACATACTAATCCTTAAACGTGTGTATGTGAGAAAGAGATGCTGAACTTCCTACAAAAAAGGAAAATAAAGACAAGCCACAGACAGACTTAACTTTGCTGCGATCTGTTCAATACCTAGAAACGCCCTGCTCATAACTGTTGCATAGTTTACATAATTTGTAAATTCATTTTGAATAACACGTGATGCCATTTTACACGGCTGCATCAGCTCACACACAAAGAAAGTAAAAGCTCCTACTGTCTGTGCTGCGCCAGTCCATGTTTTGGTCATGCTGAAACCGTCTTCACGAAAAGGTCATAACTACAATAATCTAATAATATGGTAAGTTCCTTATCTTGTTAAATACGTTAACATAGAATATAATTAAACAATTGATTTGTTAATGAACTTTTTTTTTAAGTTTCTGATGTAGCACATTGTGTTTGTACACGTCAGTGTGACCAAAGAATCTGCACCATCAAAGGAACTGTGAAGGGCTGAGCAGGAAGCAGATGAATTATTTAATTCTGTATGGCTTATAATCCACATAACGGAGTGTAAGTAACCACAATGCCAGCTCAGGTGCCTATGATTAACTATGGAAGGTGATGAAAGATCACGCATAGGCTTACGGAATATCCAGTGGACATAGAGGAGACCTCTGGCTTACGGAAAAGCTGTAGGCCTGGACAAAAATGTGAGATTCTGTTTCACACGTGTGTGTATGTGTGTGTCCCACACCAGCAAGCTGCAGATTTATACAGGTCACAGCAACGGTTCAGCTTTTATTCGTCACATACTGTATACATTACTGCACAGTGAAATTCTTTATTCTTCCCATATCTAAGCTGGGGTCAGAGGGTCTGCCAATTTACAGCGTCTCTGGAGCACACAGGGTTAAGGGCCTTGCTCAAGGGCCCAACAGTGGCAACCTGACGAAGCAGGGGCTCGAACCGCTGACCTGCTGAGGGCCAGTGGTGGCTCATCGCTCCTCAGTAAGCCACAATCTATTGAAAGACTACCCATCCCTCATCAAAATGTATAAATACTTAGTGATCGGTAGCAAAAATTATAAAATGCAGCTTAAGTTACAGGTCGCTGAAGGAGAAGGAAGGGAAAAAAAAACAAACAAACAAAAAAACCTCCACCCATCCTGTAGCAGGCTTGACACTTCATTTTTTTTTTTTTTTACAGTACTGAGGTCATATTGGTTAATGTTGAGAAACCCCACCTCTTCTGTACAGTGTGTGCAGTGTGTGTGTGTAAAGCGTGCATGACAACAAAGTGGAGAGTTCGTTCGAATGGATTTATCTAATTATTTTTTAGGAGAAGCAATAACATTGTAATATCTTGACAGCCTTATGAGTTGAGGAAGCTGCTATACTTAAAAAAAAAAAATAATAAAATAAATAAATAAAAAATCAGGAAAATAGAAAATAATACCACATAAAGGTTTGCCAAAAGATACTAGACTGTCCATTTGATTTGACAGCACTTGTGTTTATTTTCTGATTTGCCTTTATATTTCTTATAGGTTGTAAAGTATTAAAAACTGTTTAACATATCATGTAGCCACCAAAATGTTTTGTATCCTGTGACATTGATTGTTTAAATGGCATGTCTCATGTTTACAGAGGCAGCACAGTGGCATAGTGGTTAGCACCGTCACCTTTCACCTCCTAAGTCCGGGTTCGAGTCTCGAGTGTGCATGGAGTTGGCATGTTCCCCCTGTGCTTGGAAGATTTTCTTAAACAGTAAAGTCGTGCAGATTAGGGGAATTGGCGTTCCCAAATTGCCTGTTGTGTGTGAATAAGCATGAGAGGGTGTCTACGTTTGTGCGCCCTGCAATGGATTGGTACCCTGTCCAGGGTGTACCCCGCCTTGTGCCCCAAGTCTCCTGGGATAGGGTCCAGGCCCCTGCGACCCTGTATCCATGATAAAGCGGTACAGACGATGAACGAGTCAGTGATATGTTTACATTTGATGTGGTGAAATGTCACAGTTCCTTAATAACCCTACAAGCAGAGAGCTAAAAACCTCTCACACATTGGCAGGCAGCATAGTTTGTTTAGAATTGTCGCACTGGGAAATTTCTTAAATTATGATATTGACTAAATCGCAGATTAGTAATACAGATTAAATTGGCAACTAGGTTTTCTGATCCCTTCTGATTCCCATTACTACATTTAACCAAATCATATGTCAGCAGCACAGAGCCTATTAGCTTAGCTATCAATAAACCTTAGTAATTATACCTCTATCTCACCTACGCGGTTTCGCGCGGTGGCCGTAAGTACGGTTCATCATGATTCACAGGGAGTTTTTGGCGCTGTGAGTACGTTTCCATCTTTCCGCGCGAAAAATTAAATGTTTAATTTTTTGGGCGGTCCTTGCGGAAGCTTGCGAACCTTCCAGAACTTCACGGATCGTCAGCGGAACGTCGACGGGCAATCGCGGCAGCTCACGATGCCTAACACCGCATCTCACCGTGAGTCAAACCGCATAGGTGAGATAGGGGTATTAGCAGTATACAGGCTAGCTAGCATTTCACGCAACATGCGTGTTTCAAACGTTTCACCAAGTTGCATGAGCCGTGTGAGAAAAAGGGTGTCTTTGTGGAAGCCCAGGACCTAAATTCGCTCCTTCTGACTCCCAAAACTGCTTCTTTAGAACACACCTACAGGTATTTGTTGTTAAATGTTAAAGCATAAAAATTCCACACTTGGCAGGTTTGACTGGAAATGTACAAGAAGGTTTTGTGCACAGCTGCTGATTAGATATCGCTGGAATGCATGGCGGCACTTTCTGTTTCACTGGTCTGAGCAGAAACACTAATCCATTTAATTCAAATAAAAACCTTCAGTGATATAATCTACATCACATCTACATCGCTTTAATTTCAGTGGCATTCGCTATAAGCTCAGGCTAATATCATTAAGAGATGGCTGGGAATAGAACAGGGTCAGACACAAGGACGGAGGGAACGTTCTATTTTCGGGCTCTTGCTGTAGAATCACTCAAAGGGAACACCCTGATGATGTCACACACATGCTGCACTCATTCCTTTCTCTCTTCCTTCTCATCTGCTCTCTCCATTAGTGACACTACTTCATTGCTGTAAGGGAGGGGGAGGGGCACATGAGAAGTCACACTGCAATTTCCACTCGTACTTAAACCAAGATTATCCTAAGCAAGACAATATTTGAGCTAGTGATGGGGGTTAGTAACCGTTCCATAATCGATCGTCTGTTTGAGTAAACCAAAAATTGACAGAGGTCTTAAGTTTCTAAGTTTCATCCTAAGTTTCCCTGCTCTAAACACGGACCATGAAGTTTGTCACCTGGAACAAGTACAATGGAAGTAATCAGAACCAAATTCCACAACCCTCGTTCCATGCGAAAATGCGTTCCAAAGTTCACCTGAGACTGATGATCGTCTCATCAATAATTCAAGTCTATTTTCTGATAACTGAATTATTGTTTCTTAAACTGCATAATTCATATCTTGTTTGGCATTTTTTTCTAGGCGTTTTTTTTCCCCGGCAGATCACTGGATCCGCAAATATTGAATGTGGCACAGGTTTTATGCGGATACCCTTCCTGACTTGACCCTATTCAATTTATCTGGGCTTGGGGCCAGAAATAAGTGTGCGCTGACTCGTGCAGTCCCTCAGTGGACGGGGACTTGAACTTAAAAAATAGGGGAAATAAACAGGGTTACATATTCATTAAAGGTTTGCTCTGTCTCATAGTGAATAGTTGAACTGAAAAGATTTTCTTATCTAGTTGTGTGTCAACCAGCACCTATGGTTACTCCCAGTGTCACTGTGCGTTATGTTTCAAGATCATAGATAAACACTCTTCCTCTGAGAAAACACACACACACACACACACACACACACACACACACACACACACACACACACAC
>JAOTRS010000022.1:9959058-9971046 GCA_028565755.1 Dinotopterus cunningtoni
CAACTTGGTGGTTGTGGGGTTTGAACCTGGGATCTTCCGAACCGTAGTCCAATGCCTTAACCACTGAGCTACCCATGCGCTCATCAAATCATCTCCATCAGTTTGTAATACTTCTTGCTTTTTTTTTTTTTCCAAAACTGCCAAAATGGATTTCTCTCATTATGCAATCAAACTGTTAATATGATTAGGAAACAACATCATAAATAATGCAGTTGAATCCTGTGTAGATGTTTTGATTAGTGATCAACAGGATATAATACAGACAAGCCAGAAAGAATCCCTGATAAAAGTCTTACGCCTGCTGGGGCTACCGTTCCAAAATACATGTGACTGTACGTGCATGTGTACTTACAGTTGTAGGTGTGTGCATTACACTCAGCCAAACGCGCTGCATTGGCGGATCCATTGCTGTGTGATGATGATGATGATGTGGTTGATGAAGATGATCCACGAAGTGCTCGGCTGATCCAGGCCTCCACTCCTGCACCTCTAGCTCTTCCTAAGGAGCCTTCACCCTCAGAGCATGACGAGGAGTCTAACAGCATGGACAGAGAGACAAAGAGAGAGAGAGAGAGAGAGAGAGAGAGAGAATGTCTGAAGTGAAACAAACACCATATGCATGACATCCACTAAGCCTCTCACAATATCCCTAACTTATTGTGAGTAGTGTAAATGTTACTTGAAGGTAATTAAAGAGAATTAATAGCATAGTATTTTTTCAGATTAAAAACAAACACCAAGGCTATCTGAAATCACCTACAGAAACTAACCTCTGGTTGGCTGTTTTTTTAGTTTGATTGGCCGTGAACTGGTGATCAGCTGATCAGCCTCAGATAGAAGCGATTCTGTACCGAGTGCAGAAGTTTCCGAGTGATGCAACAGGAACACATTTAATGTCGTTACATTATCAAAAATAGAATACATAAAAATCCTTCGATATGTCTTTATCCCCCACATTGTGGTAGCAAATTAGTTTCAAGCTTGTAATGTTTAAATGCTGCCCTTGGTTTTCTGCAATAACTATGCAAAATCAATTAATAATTCAACTTTTTTAAAGGTTGGAAACTGTAACAAAATCGGGGAAAATGTAATATTAAATCATGATAATATCGCAATTGCAATTTTAAGGCATCGTGATAATATTTAATATTGTATTGTATTTAATATTGTCACCCGTGATTCCCATCCCTAGTATATTGCTGTTGTGGAGGTATTTATTTCGTAAGTGACTGTAAAGGAGACTTTAGACATATTAAACAGTATACAATTTCATTAGATAAGAACTTTAAATAGCAAATTTAAATCCTATTTATTTGATTCAAATGTATAAGTTATACTTTAACAACTTTGTTTTGGCCTTTTTAGAACAGTGAACTGCCCTAAACATTAATGATGCTCACTGCGTGTGAGAAGAATCATCACTCAGTTTGCTCAGTGCTCTGTGCCACTCTTAGCCAATCAATTACATGCTAATGTTTGAGACTGAGTATATATAACACAATTACTCCAGATCTGGCAATAGTAATCCAGTTCACACGAGCAGTTGAAACAGAATTAATGCACCTGGGGAACAAAACATTTAATATTATATTGTCTATGTACGGTCTTTGCAATGAAGCATTTGAAAAAAGCTGCTAACTGACGACTTGTTTGTGTGCATCTGGACATGCATACACGACTTCTCTTTGTGTCGGGTATAAACAGAAGGACAACTGACTTTAGTTTTGGTCTGTTGGTGTTTTCGGAAGAGATTTTCTTGAGGCTGATGTTTATCTGTTACAACAGGCAGTAATAAATGCGCATATATACAGTTTATACTGAAATATAAACCCTTTCTCAAGGACACTCCACACACACACACACACACACACACACACACACACACACACACACACCATAGTGACCTGGGGGTGTGTATGCCTCCATAGATGTTTGGACAACAAGGGAGTGTCGTTTAGAGGGCATGGGGACGGCCATCTTTCTTTCACACTGACGCTCCAATGCTGCCTGCACTGCTTCAGAGTGAACGTCTGAGAGAGAGAGAAAGTGAGAGAGAGAGAGAGAGAGAGAGAGAGAGAGAGAATTAATGCGATACTATATTAACACAATGCACTACTGTGACTGTGTGTATAGATGGACCATATGGCCAAGTCTGCGGATCTCTGCTCATCACACTCATACTGTACGTGCTTTTTAAAATCCCATTCCAGACTCGTCCTGCTTTTGCTGCTATAAAAATATTCCACTCTGCACTTTGAATTGTGGCTCTGCGGATTTGTGTTCATTCCTTCACAAGAGCGTTACTGAGTTCAGGCACTTATGTTGGGCGAGGAGAGCCGGCGTCCAATCAGCATTACAGTCCATCCTTAAGGACCTTATTGGGGCTGAGGTTAGGGCTCTGTGTAGAACACCCAAGTTCTTCCATACCAATGTTGGCAAACCATCTTCATGTTGACTTGTGATGTTTGTGTACACTTTGATTCATGCTGGAGCAAGAGAGTTCAAAGCTATTAAGTTCTAGTGAAGTAAAACTGTAAATCTCCAGCATACAAAAACATTCTAAACAACTGTCCCGTTCCAACTGTGCGATAACAGGTTGTGGAAAAAAATACATTATGGATGCAATGGACAGATTTCCACAGACTCCATTATGTATCCAGAATATCAGGTAAAAAGGTAGTAAATATATAGTATAGTCCCCTTTATTTCTTAGAGTGAATCTCTTACCTGAGCAATATCGCTCATCCCGTGAGCCGGTGGAGCGCCGTCGCTGGTAACGAGACGAGAATGAAGACGACGACGAAGGAGTCACAGGGACTCGAGACTCCGCTCCCACTGCAAGTACAAGATGGAAAATAATCACAACTGTAGAACTATAAGCTAATCATCCTTTATAGTGTATGTATGTGTGTAATCTGACGCAGTGCAGGAAGCATTAGTGTGTGTAGTACCTGGTGCATGGGGCAGGTAGGCTCGAATGAGCTTGGCTCGTTTCTTCTCATAACCCTTCTGAGTGATGTCCCCTGTAAAATAAAATAATAGCACTAAGTACTGGCAAAAGCATAGAAAAGATTCCACACACTCCCCATTAAGAGTCAACTGACTGCAAAAACTGTGTTAATCGAAACTCTTATCGTTTAAAATCGTCTCAGCTCATACTAATGAAATTTATATGTAGAAAGTAGAAGCACAAATTAACATGTAAACATTATGATATCTTCTAGAGATGAGGGGGAAATAAAGTCAGTTATTAATTGCAATTTTTTTTTATAGCGCTTTTAACAATGGTCATTGTCACATAGCAGCTTTACAGAGTCAAAAGAAAATGATGGAAGTTTGTATGAAATGTGAAAAATGTGCACAAATCAAAATGATCAGATCAGTCCCTGATGAACAAGCAGAGGGCGACGGTGGCAAAGAAAAACTCCCTGAGATTGCAATATGAAGAAACCTTGAGAGGATCCAGACTCAACAGGGAACCCATCCCCATTTGGAGGATAACGAATAATGGATAACGGATCTGCAGTCCATACTTGTTACTGGAGGCTCAGGTAGACTGTAGGAAACTCTAGTTCTGAACTATCGAGCGACTGCAGTCACAAGTCATCAGAGGACAGCCGTCTGCATCAGCCGAGGCCAGGACTGTCTTCAAGATCAAGTAGAACCGTCCCCAGTCACCACACGCATCCCAAACAGACCACAAAGGGCATCCATGCGACAAGATCTCCAACCGGGAGTGGTACACCAGGGCAGAGAGGGTCTGCTCAGGAGCTCAGACACATTTGTAGCTCGACAGAGATTTATTATATTTATAATCAAGAATGCACCGGCCAATCAGCCAGCCACTTTAACTGGCCAGTATTTGATCAGCCATGACCAACCAGCCTCGAATGTGCCAAGTGCATGATAATCCGAGTGATGCAACAGAGACGCATTTTTGTTGTGTTACAATAAAAAGTTGCCTCCAATCGGCCTTTTTCTCCAAACTCTGTGAGCAAAATAGGTAGAAATGTCTAGTGAGTCCTGCCTCATGTACCTGTAAGGGTTGCATTAAACATTAGAATCACGTGATCCGTGGACGAAACTTAAAACGATGAAAGACACCTGCTTTAATCTCTGCTATTATAGCATCACCTTTACCCCTAGCGGTGGAGAACTCTACTGTTTCTTCTTGCAGTGATTATATCTTTTCCAGCAATGACGCAGTCCATTAGGCAGTCCTTTGTTGTTGTCATCTGGGACATATAGAAGAGCTGTGAGAATAAATCGAGTATGCAATTTAATAAATCTTCTGTTGGTCAATTCAATTCATGTAAACGATGCATCAGTTTCTAATTTTAGATCGGCTCATCCTGTTCAAATTAGATTTTGTAGAAAATACAATCCCCTTCAGTCTTTCTCAAAGTACTAGCAAGAATCTCATATTGAGAGGCGAGCGAAGATGGTGTGTATTGCTTCTTCTTCTTTTGACTGTATTACTGTATGGTGCATCACTGCCACCTACTGGACTGGAGCATGGGGCAGAAGTTATACGAGACGTGACATTTAACCAACTCTGCAAGTTACACAGCACTGCAATGTTTAATACTTAAAGTAGTTTTTCAATACTAAATGTAAGAAATGTAGCCGATTAAAACAAATTACATGATAAACATTAACGGTGAATCAAACTGAAAATGGCAATGCCCATAAAAAATTTAATTGTATTGACAGCCTGCCTATGATTTAATGTTTCATGTTTCATTACAAATGTTATGAGGTCATATGTGTCCGAGACCACCTCCAGTAGTGGCATGCATAATCAGATCACAATGCGCCTCTGAGACACACTGGAACTTGTTCCCACTAAAACCACAAGATAAACTGATTAGATTTACGGACTGATCCAGCGTCACACACACAAATAGTGTCAAATTGTTTTTCTTCAATAGCTTTCTTCCTGTTTGTTATACAGACACACGTATTTAGATTAATGCATTTTTGTTCAGGAACCTAAGGCCTTATTTTTTGACTATCTAAGATTGGCCATTACTCTGTCCTTTTGTGCATCTGTTCAAGATTCTTGTAACCACAACAGATCGAGAATGTTAGGTTCTTTTGTAGAATTTATATGGTAGGAATTTTTATTGTAAACAGCAGATGAGCAGATTATAGTTTGTAAATGATCAAAACAGGGTCATAGTGGTTTTTTTAACCAGCTTCGTTCCTGTTTGAAACATATTTTATGAATATCTCAGAGATACACATGAGTAACCAGCAGGACCAGATGTTTTGGACGCAAAGGTCCACCTGTTAGGTAAAGCTTTATATTAACAGTAACTGACACCATTTCACTATTTTATACATGAGTTAAAATAACTCAGTCTTGGTAACAACACTTATATAAAATGTGCAAGAAAAATTAACCAGGATGCATCACATTCACTCACTCACCATCTATTCCGCTTTATCCTGTATACAGTGTTGTGTGGGGCCTGAAGGCTATCCCAGGAGGCGGGGTACACTCTGGACAGGGTGCCAATCCATTGCAGGGAGCACACACATACTGTAAACATACACTAAAACGCTCATTCACACACTACGGGCAATTTGGGAACGCTAATCTGCATGTCTTTGGACTAGCAAATAAAACAGCTAGAGTGCCTTTTGGGTTTGTCTTTTTCTTATTGTCCCCTCTCAGTGCAACACAGTGCAGGAGATGTAAACCATTAGAAGGCCATCATACCGTTATTACAGTAAAGGTTTATGAAGCTGCTGGCTAAAAAGCAAATGATTTTCCATGTAATGCATCAGAAATGTGTTTGATGAATAAAACATGCAGTGTTTTCACATAAATGTCCCATGCATCCTCTCAAAATAGAAAATACAGTAACATCCAAGCAACCAGCAATATCAATGCATGGCTAAATATGCCCTGGCTTTGCTTTTTCTTTTGCCAACAGCAAATCACGAGCCACTTGCGGGTGAAGATCAGCCTTGATAAACACACACACACACACACTGTGCGTAAGCATGGGCAGGAATTGGACAAAGAGTGCAGTCATGACTCACTCGCTCTTCTCACTACTAGCGGGGGATTTGGGGTCATTTTAAAATTCACTCACTGGTTTCTGACATTGTCTCTCCCTGTCTGAAGATGCATGTTCAGTATGTGTACGGTACAATGTACTGTTTACTGTGATCAGTTTCAGCCAGTAAGTCTTAGATAGATGATAAAAATAATCATAATAATAAACCCAGAATAGACTTTACTAAACAAAAGATAAACAAGTGTGATTCTTCAAATTCCTACTGAGTCGAGTGATGGAAAATCACACAGGCAAGACAATGCTCAAAGGCAAGTGAGTATCAGATCTATTTTTTTTTATTCTACTTTTTAGGATTTTTCCTGATTGTTTTCCCTAATTTAATCGAAACCAATTACTACATGCAATCCCGCATCAAGGCTACAACCAGGAAAGGCGAAGGCTAGCACTTGTTTCCTCCGAGCCACCAAACGAATCTTTTTGAACTGCAAGCTCACGTACTGTTAGAAGCGGTAATAGCCGCGCTATTCACTCTTTCCGCTTGCATGAGCTCACGGATACCCCTGCTAATCAGCTCTCTCTGAGCCCCCGGCTGCGGGAGGCTACAGCATCACCCGGGATTTGAACTCGCGAACTCCAGATGAGGAGCGAGCACTTTACCGCTGCTCCACTCGGATGCCGTATCAGATTTATTTATTTATTTACTTAATTATTTATTTAATTTGTGGTGGGTCTCGTACGGTGGTTCAGGCGTGCAAAACAAAATAAACTCAAAAACAAAATAAAACAGAAAAAAAAAAAGAACAAAACCGAAAATAAAATTAAACATCCGAAAAGAACAAAACTGAAAACAAAACAACATAAATAAGAAAAAAACAACATTTCTGAATTTATTTAGTTTTCAGTTTTGTTATTTAGTTTACACTTCTCAGCCACCGTAGTCTTGTTATGTGACTCCAATGGTCAAGCAATGGTCACAGAAATCGTCTGTATTGATGTAAACTGTTAAGATTACGCAGAAACAGATTATGCGCTTTTATAACATCTCAAACATTAACATTTAAAAAATGTTAAATTAAAATCTCTCGAATGAGACTGGCATGAAAAGATCAATTTTAAATGTTAAGATAATACTATAGACTAGATTGACTATAGGGTTAATTAATCATAATCTAAAACTAGACTAAAATGCCAAGACACTAATATAAATGAATACATCAGTGTTTCCTATACACACTGAAATATTCTTGAGGCGGTAAACAACACAACAGTGGTGTAGGCATACAACAAAGAATAAATACATATAATATTGGTTATACTGTATAATTACTTGACATTTCTATTAATTTGGAATAGAAATGTAATGGAAAGTAAAAACATTAAGATGGCACTAAGCTTGAAGGCCTGTTCAGCATAATCTAGAAAACACGATGAACTGAATTTTATTTTATTTTAACCAACTATACAAACATAACTGTGTGCAAAAAAAATAAAAAAATAATTTTAAAAAAGTCACAGGCAAAAAAATTACACAGATTCATAAGACAACATGCTCGTATGTTTTTGGTTGTTTCTATGGGGGGATAAAAGCGCAATCTAGGGCTGAAACGCTTCCTCGAGTAACTCGAGTAATTCGATTACAAAAAATGATGAATGATGAAGCTTCTTTTAATTAATTTTAAAAGCTTGCATTATGTTTTTGCGCAATTATTTGTTGACAGCGCGCTTTTGACACAGCGCGTTTCCGGATGCAAGCCGCCAGTAAACACCAACGAAGAAGAAGCGCTTATGTCACTCAATAAGCGAGAGGAGACGCAAACAGTTAGCTGTGTATTTGTGTATAGCTGTGTATTTGAGGGAGCGCTCTGTTGCGGGCTGCAAAATGGGACGGAGCGATAAAAATTCATCAAGATTCACCGCAAGTTTTGGCGCTGCGATTACGTTTCCATCTTTCCGCGTGAAAAAACATGTTTAAGCTGCCTTTGAAACATGTTTAATACCCCTATCTCACCTACGCGGTTTCGCTCGGTGGCCATAAGTACGGTTCATCATGATTCACCGCGAGTTTTTGGCGCTGTGAGTACGTTTCCATCTTTCCCCGCAAAAAATTAAACATGTTTAATTTTTTTGCCGGTCTTCGCGGAAGCTTGCGGTCCTTACAGAACTTTGCGGAACGTCAGCGGAACGTTGGCGGGCAATCGCGGCGACTCACGGTGCCTAACTCCGCATCTAACTGTGAGTCAAACCGCATAGGTGAGATAGGAGTATAAACGTTTAATTTTTTGGCGGTCTTCGCGGAAGCTTGCGGACATTGCAGAACTTAGCAGAACGTCAGCGGAACGTCGACGGGCAATCGCGGCAGCTCACGGTGCCCAACACGGCATCTCACCGTGAGTCAAACCGCATAGGTGGTATAGGGGTATAAGCTATTCCTTGTTTTGTGAATAATGACAATGTTTATTTGTGATAAAATTCTGTATGCATTTAAAAAATTAAGGTTGATTTTTCTAAAAAGAAAACCAATTAATCTTTGTTTCTCTTATATATTTTACATTGCTGTTAAAATAAGGAAAAGTAAATTTTATCCGATTACTCAATTAATCGATTAAATTTTTGGTAGAATACTCGATTACTAAAATATTCAATAGCTACAGCCCTACGTCAAACATAATATCCCATCCGCATATTCCTGTAGCAGTAAAAGTTACACGGTTTAAGTAATAGTAACTTTCATGACATGACATTTTAGAAAACCCAAATACAGTTTGATGTCTAAAGCCTTCCCCGTCAACACACACCAGCAAGACTTTTATTTTATTTATTTATTTAATTTAATCGTCATTAACCAGCACTGTTTCCGTACCACTTGAGTTTTGAGGGTTTTGTAAAAAAAAAAAAAAACGAGCCCCTTCACTGTGCGAAACTGTGTTTCTCTGCAGAGCATGTGCGACCATCCGTGCACCCTCCTCCTTATTCTTTTTATAGCAGTTGGCATCCGATGCATTTACTGCCTCTCAGTACACCGCTCTCGCGGTAGCAGAATAAACGGGTCCTGCAACAGGTACAGGAACCGTCTGCTGCTGTCTAATCGATCGCGGACGGCATCGTTCTACCGGGTGGATTTTTTTAAAAGGGTACAGAAATGTACGCCTTTTTGTTTTGGAAACACTGTAATTATTATTCAAATGTCAAATCTTGTGATAATCATTATTTTAGTTCTTAGCCAAAATATTATTTGCATTTAATTAAAAAACAGCGGGTCTGCAAATACAGATACAAACTCAGACACACACACAAGAAAAGTAAATCGCACATGACTGAGGAACTTCCAGACATGATGGAGACAGGACTGGTGTTTCTTCCTCGTTGTTTCTCAAATGTTTCTCACTTCATAGTGGTAAGGCTCACAATGAATTAAAAAACAAATCACTTTCTGGTTTAACCCACACCCACTTTCGGATAAAATCCGAATAGAAATACAGATATTTGGAGTAATAAACAGACAGACAGAGGCATTCTGCTGCACCCTTTAAACTTGCACCCTTTATCCTGGCGATATTTCTTCACAAGCTAAATAACACTTCCTACAGAACAGAGTGAACAGAAACAATTGCAAGCATCAAGCCAAGAGCAACATTACACATCTTATCCTCCTCATCTCATGTCTTCCTCATCCCTTTCTCTTATTCTGCCTCTTTCATGTATACACATGGTGGTTTTTCAATCCGTCCCCACTTTCTAGAACGGTGTCATGTGGCATAATAAAACTGCATGCAGGTCAAAAGTTTCTCCAACACACACACACACACACACACAAACACACACTAATTTTAGCACAGCTCCTAGCAGCATCTGAAGCATCCAAAATATTTTACAGTAAAGTGTGTGCACACTTCTAACGATCCTATTTTCAGCGAACCATGAGCAGAATGAGCGCAATCATATAAAACTCCAACGATCTACATCCCTGTTGTCACACCCTGTTGTCAAACTTCTGCAGCATCAGCCGTTAAACATCACAGGCATGTCGGCCACAAACCTGTAACATTTGCGAGTTCTACAACGTGCACCAAATATACCTAGATTAAATGATTATTAAGAAGTTTTTTTTTTATTGAAAATGGTTTGAAAATGCAAATGTATGCAAAATGAAAAGATTATGTATGACCTGAGGGCAGCGCAAAGTGTTAAGGCTGTAACAAAGCTATTAAGCGAAAACCCTTGTAGAGAGGCCGAGTGCACAAAGTGCTCATTTAAGTGCTTGCTGAAGAGGTAGTTCTTTAGTCTTTGTTTAAAGACAGTTACTCAGCTGTTCAAACAGTCAGGGAAAGTTCATTCCGCCATCTGGTTACCAGGACGGAGACGAGTCTTGAAGCATGTCTACCTTGTACCTAGAAGACTGCGAGGTCGTGTTCATCTACTCTACATGTTCGCAGGGATCAGGGTGGAGAGCGGAGATTGATTAGCGCCTTCAGGCAGCGCTTCGGCCGGGCTGTTTTTGGCTTTGCGAGTGTGGATCAGTGCGCGCAGATACAGGAAGAGGGCACTTGAAGGCCTCTGAATGAGTGCAATCTTCCTTAATTTGCACCAACATGACGCAAATTAGTGACTGACTCCGGGTAATATTAGTGCACAAATTATGCCTTCCATACATGTATTTCCAAGATTTTATTAAATAAATAAATAAATAAATAAAGGGAGATGCGAGTTTCACACAACCTCATTAGTAAATCAAATAAACCCGCTTGGGGTCATGACCCCAGTTATGCATGGGCTGTTCATGCGCTCAACCTATCTGCATTACACATTTAAGTTAAAGTATGAAAAAAACGCTATTAAAATATTACAGCTTTCTACTAGATAGAAGCCACTCCTCTGTGATCTCGGATCACACGCCAGATCTTTTTATCCATAATTTTTATTCCAGACTCTGCTTCGGTGACTTGAGAGCAGGAACAGAACAGAACAACAGCATGGACTTGTGTGGAGTGGGAACATCTGAGCTCTTCGGTCAGGAATGCGAAATGAGGCCCAGGATAAACGGTTCCATTCACATACTCAAGAAGAAATTAAAAATAGAAACAGGAGTTATGAGACAGCTGAGCAACCTGATCCAGGGAGCAAATCCTTCTCTCTCTCTCCGTCCTTGTCTACATTTAACTCCCCTTCTACCCTGCACACACACATACACACACACCTTTTACGTACACATGCACAATGGAGTAGTCTTGTTGGAGTAGTCTTGTGGCTCAGGTGGTTGAGGCTCTGGGTTGCTGATCAGAGGGTTGTGGGTTCAAGCTCCGACATCGGCAAACTGCCAATTTGGTTTCTTGTGGTTTCTTGCACTCACTCTGGACATTCTGGACATTTATTGACAAAATTGGCCACTGCACAACTGCACATTTGTGGACATTAATTAATTACTCTATCACAAGTCACTTTAAATAAGTCACTTTAAAGCATATTCGCACACGTATATTTAAAGCATATTCTGGACGTTCGGTTTCCCTGATGCACAAAGTCACTTTAGATATGTGGATATGTGAATCAACCCCTGGACATTTCTATTTACATTTCTATATATACTCAACTTCATTCCCAAACGAAAAATTCCATAAATTCTATATTGTACAGCTGTTTTTCATATTTTTTCATATATTTTTCTTTTTCATATACTTATCTTGTATATTTTGTACTGTACAGTTATTTTATTTTATATTTTATTTTATTCTTTCTTAGTTAAATTTACCTTCTATTTTCTTTTCCATATTTATTTCCTATTCATAGTCTTATATTTCAACGGGCAGTTGTCTAAGCATTTCACTGCATATCGTACTATGTATGACTGTGTATGTGACAAATGAAATTTGAATTATAATTTTTGAATATATATATATCAGCAAAAAAAGAAACGTCCTCTGACTTTCAACTGTTTTTACTTTCAGTAAACTTAATGTGTAAA
>JAOTRS010000022.1:9971146-9983687 GCA_028565755.1 Dinotopterus cunningtoni
ACACACACATATACACACACACATATACACACACACATATACACACACACACACATACACACACACACACACACACACACACACATACACACACACACATATACACACACACACACATACATACACACACACACACACACACACACACATACATACACACATACATACATACATACACACATACATACATACATACACACACACACACACACACACACACACATACATACACACACACACATACATACACACATACATACATACACACACACACACACACATACACACGTGATTGCTTTTAAACACATTCACAGAATGTAGGTCAGGTCAAAAACCTTCCCCATTTATGACCCACATGCACACAATAAATATGTAACCGACTGCATAAGTATAAAATATTAACTCACTGGATGTGGGGCATGAATAAATCGAGTCAGGCACAAGAACACACTGTTTATATGTGAAGGAACAAGACAATGGGGGTCTGCGTATGTGTCTGCTAGTTTACATAAAATACCTGTAGAGCAGGATAAGCACCTGCCCTGTAACCACACACCTGGCGAGAGAGAGAAGAGCAAACAGATCCCAAGGTGCTAACGTAAATGCTGACACATTCAAACACACACACAGTGCAGTGAACCATAAGGCAGAAACTGTGATCTGTGATGGCTTGTAAATCAAATAGGGTTTATGTCATATGGTTTCCTCAGATGTTTTTTCTCGATACTGTGCAAGACGCTTTCCAGCAACAGCGGAATTCATATATTATCTACAACAGCATCAATACATTAATACGAGTTTGCACTGAGGCTCTGGTCAAAAGCGGTCCCGTCGCTAAAAACTGCGTAAACTCTGCATTGGGGTGCTTACAGGTAAAGGTGACTCCTTTCTAAGCTGCATCACTCTCCGTTTTTGGGATTCAAATGTCTTACACTCTGCTTTAGGTTGCACACAAGCTATAGACCTATACTGTGTGTGTGGGGGTGAAAAACTGCAGCACTTTACTCTTACAGTATCTGCTTTTTTTTTTTTTTTTTTTGCCTAGACTAGACATCCACGTCAGAAGCCAAAGGAAAAACAATGACGTAAGGAGTTCTATTACAATGTACATATACCACCGTACACTGTAACTTCATTATACAGTAAATCATACACTACTCAGGTTAACCACACCAGTATGTGGACACTTCAGGATGGTGGCTAGACTAGACTTTTTACACAATACTTTTTTTTCAGCTACACATTTTTCCCGAACTGTAATCTATTTATCCTTTGCATGCATTTCCTGAAGTCAGAAGTCTATACGTTTTACATTCTGATTCACCCCATATTGAAAATGGATCAAACGGTTTTCAAAAATCCTCTGAAGGACAGCCCTCCTACCTCTGTATTTATAACCTAATCCACTAATGGAAAACACTTACTGACAAACTGTACATGATCACAAATGGAATTGAAAAGACTTTGATAATTAGCATTTTGCTATAGCACAAAGCTATGCATCAAATATGATCAATAACATAATTGTGATCTTTGTAAAGGAGATGCCGAGGAATGGAAAGGAGACTAAATAGTTCATCTTGTTAATAATAATAATAATAATAATAATAATAATAATAATCCTACTACTACTACTACTAATAATAATAATAATAATAATAAAAATAAATGAATCCCCGGGTGGTGCTGTAACCTCTCGCAGCCGGAGGTCTAGAGAGAGCTGATTGGCCGAGCTCTCTGAGAGGGGAGGGACGAGAGGTACTTCGTGCTCCCACATTAATCACAGCTCTACAGCCAATCAGGGGCATCTGTGAGCTCACGCACGCGGAAGGAGCGGATAGCGCTGTCCTCCGAGTGTGTTACGCCGCCCCCAACGGTGCGTGAGCGAGTAGTTCGAAAAGATGCGGTTGGCTGGCGTCACGTGGTTCGGAGGAAACACGTGATAGTCTTCGGCCTTCCCGGCTGAGTGATAGTAGTAGCCTTAATGTGGGAGCCCCCTAGTGACGGGGAGGAATTGGACACGACTAAATTAGGGAGAAAATCGGGAAAATCAAAAAATAAATAAATAAATAATAAAAATAAATCAATGTTTCCTTAGCTTTCAACATAAATAAAATGTCGCCTAAAAATATTGGCACATTAAATAAATAAATAAATAAATATTTACAATATGCATCAATTAATAAGTGTAAGTAAAATGCATAATGTATAATTTTTTATTGCAATACAATATGTTTTCCATACGAAAGATTTAAGCTTTTTCCCCTAAATTTTTTTCCCCTCACAAAATGCTGGTTTAAAGTCAAACTGGACAAACCCTTCGTGACGTCACTCATAGGTTTACTAAAGAGCAGCTTTGAAGCACAACTCTGAGAGCTTTGGCTGGTCATCGCCATCTTGGCTTGGTTAATCCATAATTTGGCACATAGGCAGAATGAACTGCACCTAGCTGTTGCTTGGAACATACCTACTTACCCCAGTTACCACCCACAAGCTAGTGAGCTTAGCTGAAATGCTACGGTGGCTAACATTAATTTAGCTAGCTGGTTAGCTAAAGTAATACATAGCGGACAGCAATGCAGCAATCACTCAAATTGTCCACACGCCTAATTACGCATAATTTTATAGCTTAATGTCATTTTAACTGATGAGTTATATAAAAACTCGTCCTCCTACAGGTACCATGAATGGAAAATCTAGAACCATGAAATGGACAGGAACAATCATTGCAGACTCCTCACACCCTGGACATAAACTTTTTCACCTCCTCCTTTCTGGCAGGCGCTGCAGAACCCTGTAAACCAAAACTGCCAGGCACAGGAACAGTTTCTTTCCTCAGGCAATCACCCTCATAAACCGTTGACACTGATTACATGTAATCTGCTGTATAAAAGCACTAACATGGGTTTTACAGACTGCTTACACCCTACTTCACATCTACAAATACTGCATTGGAAGAAGTCCGTCATCATTTCATCCCCATATGTGACGCACATTCGTACATATTGTATTGTGTATGGTACAAATATGTGAAAAAAATGTGTGATGCGCACAGCTGGAATCAAATTCCTTGTGTCAGAAAATAACCATGATTCTGATTCTAACTTGGCTATAGAGACCGTAGTTGTACAATTTGGACATTTTAGCATGAGGGTCTATGGGGATTGACTCACTTTGGTTGGACTCAGTTTTCAGAATTGAAAGTTGCCCCTCAGTGGCTGAATGGTTAGCACTGTCGCCTTGCACCTTCAGGGTCCAGGTTCGATTCCCGCCGCAGGGTCCGTGTGCGTGGAGTTTGCATGTTCTTTCCGTGCATAGTGGTATTTTAATACCTCCCATAATTTGGACTCTTCTAGGAGGGTATCATGCTACTTCTCCAAGGACAACATTTCAAGCTTCCTTAGGCTTCTCTCTACACTCTGCATTGTTCTATTCAGAACATATAAAAATTCCAGAGAATGAGTTGTTGCAAGGCATTGATTTTGTGCCGCACAACTTTTTTGTGTTTTGACTTTGATGTATTGTTTGAGGTTGTTAATCTGCTAAAAAAATAATAATAAAGTAATGGACAAGTCTCTGCCTAACTTCTGGCAGAGAAAACCAGGTCTTGGGCTATAGGATCCTGGTTGCTTAGCACAGTTTATGAGTTTTAGAAGAATGCTCAAAGGGGGCAGATATTTTAAAGCACGTTTGATTTTCTCATCAATGAACTGCACAGTGTGAACCTCTTAGTGTGACCGGTTGCAAGCATTAATCTGAGAGGAAATCAAAAACATCTGCTCAAATGCACGGCAGATTCCTGAATTCTGATTTATCATCCATCTGTTTGTGTGGAAGGATGAGGGCAAAGTGTTAGCACAATAATAATAGTTATATAACCGGGGAGAGGGGGAGTTGGGTTGGTTTTTTTTGTTTTGTTTTGTTTTACATTACATACTCATGTGGATGTTGGGAACAGTTAAAAAAATAAAAAATAAAAAAAATAAAACATACTTCATCTAATTCTTGGCACCACACAGCAGAAATACACAGTTAAAAGCCAAATGCATTTAAACTCAGCTTTTATTTCTTTGATCACAGTGCCAGTAGGTCAAAAGTTTACAAACACTAAGTTAGTATTTGGTAGCATTGCCATTCATTTGTTTCAGTTGGGTCAAACATCTCAGGTAGCCTTCCACAAGCTTGTTACAGTAAGTTTGTGGAATTTAAGCCTGTTCCTGCTGACTGAACTGGTGTAACTGAGACAGGTTTGTAGGCCTCCTTGTCACACATGCTTTTTTTAGTTCTGCCCACACATTTTCTTTTGGCTTGAAAGCAGGACCACTCCAAAACCTCGACTTTACTGTCCTTAAGCCATTTTGCCAAAACTTTGAAGCATGCTATGGCGGGTTGGGATGATGTTCTTCGGCTTGCAAGCCTGCCCTTTTGCCTCCAGACAACAGTGGTCATTATGGCCAAACAGTTCATTTTTTGTTTTATCAGGCCAGAGGACATTTCTACAAAAAGTAAGATCTTTGTCCCCATGCACAGCTGCAATTCACAGTCTGGCTTTTTATGGCAGTTTTGGAGCAGTGACTTCTTCCACGCTGAGCAGCCTCTAAGGTTCTCATTGCAAGTCTCGTTTTACTGTGGGTATGGATACTTTTGTACACATTTCCTCCAGTGTCTTGACAAGGTTATTTACTCTTACCCTGGGATCGATTTACACGTCTTGTACCAAAGTATGTCTCCTTCCTAAACGGTATGATGGCTTGCATAGAGTTGTCTATATACCGATGAATGTGGTATCTTTAAGCATTTGGAAAGTGTTCCCAAGGATGATTCAGACTTGTGGAAGTCCACAATGTTTTTTTTCCTCAGGTCTTGGCTGATTTCTTTTGAATTTCCCCCATGATGTCACACAAAGAGGCCCTGTGTTTGAAGGTGGGTCTTAAAATATACTGACCAGCAAAAACACAGTCGCACACTATCATTAGCCAGTCTTGTGTTTTGATAATAGCTATGGTATTGTTTGGATGAGCTTACACAATTTCACCTTCCGCCTTTGTAAAGCCTTCTCCAACACATCCCAAAGATTCTCAATGGGGTTACTGTCTGGACACTGTGTGGTGGCCAATCCATGTGTGAAAATTATGTCTCACGCTCCCTGAACCACTCACTCACTTGCTCGTCGTCTACACCGCTTTATACCGTACACAGGGTGGTGGGAGCCTGGAGCCTATCCCAGGGGACGAGGTGGGGTACACCCTGGATAGGGTGCCAATCCATCACAGGACACACACATGCACTCATTTACACACTACAGGCAATTTGGAAAATGCCAATTAGCCTGATCTGCATGTTTTTGGACTTTAGGAGGAAACAGAGTAACCAGATGAAACCCACTAAGCACAGGGGGAACATGCACACAGAGGCTGGAATTAATATTGAAGGTGAGGTGCAAGGCGACAGTGCTATCCACCCTGAACCACTCTTTCACAATTTGAGAATACACTCATCTTGGAATATCCTCATGCAATCAGGGAGGAAGAAAAAGATATATATTAATGGAAAACCTTGTTATTCAGTATATTCTGGTTGTCAGCTGATTTTTTTTGGGCACATAACATTGTTGAATCTAGACATGAACAAGAGAAACAAGGCCAGATCACAACACTGCCCCCACAGTAAGTTATTTAAAAATCATCGGATCATAACAGAACCAAAAACATGTGGGCAATACCAAGTACCCCCATTATTCAATAGCTTGCAGATTCACCTTTAGCAGTTTAACTTGAAGTTATTGTTTCCTGTATAACTATCAGTGTCACATTAATGTGGAGAAATTTTGGCCCATTCTTCTTTACAACATTGCTTTAGTTCAAGGTTTTTGGGCATTCACTTGTGCACAGCTCTGTTAAGGCCCTTCCACAGCCTTTCAGTTAGGTTAAGGTCTAAACTTTGACTAGGTCATTCAAAAACCTTGATTCTTTTATTTTTCAGCCATTCTAATGTAGATTCACTCTGTGCTTCAGATCATTGTTCTGTTGCATGACCAAATTTTAACCAAGCTTAAGCTGTCAGACAGATGGCCTCACATTTGCCTCAATGATTCAATGACTGCAAGGTGTCCAAGTCCTATGGCTGCAAAATAGGCCCAGATCATCTCCCCTCCCCACAGTGTTTGACAGTGGGTATGAGATGTTTCTGCTGAAATGCAGTGGCACTGGGCTTTAAGGCCAAACAACTGAACACTTTGGTATCATCTGTCTATAGGTTTTGAGAACCTCAGCCGTGCCTTAAGAGGCGTTCTCCTGGCAACCCTTCCAAGGAAACCGTACTTGTTCAGTCTTCTTCTAATTGGGTGGTCATGGACTTTAACATTTACCATGCTCAATGAGGCCTGTAGGATCTGAGATGACCTAGGGTTAGATGTGCTGGGACGTCCACTCCTGGGAAAGATTGGTAACAGTATTGACAGCTTTCACTCATGAATAATCTCAAACTGAAGAAATGTTTGGAAATAGTTCTATAACACTTTCCAGATTGATGTGGAGCAACAATTGCTTCTCCAAGACCATTGCTTTTATTTTTCACCGATGGCATTGTGTTAACACACACCTGAATGCTCCAAACCAGAAAAATGTCAAAACTTCTGCTTTTATAGAGGTCTGCACACCTGATGATAATCAGTTAATTAACTGCTGATGATTAGCAACACATGGCTGCAACTTACCATCTTAAATCCTGTGGAAATAGTAAGTTTTTCCTTTTTCTCTTCTCTTTCACTCATCATCTATACCGCTTTATCCTGTATTCAGGGTCGTAGGGGGCCTGGAGCCTATCCCAGGAGGCTTAGGGCACAAGGCAGGGTACACCCTGGACAGGGTGCCAATCAATCACAGGGCACACACACATACACACACTCGCACGCTCATTCACACACTACAGGTAATTTGGGAACACCAGTTAGTCAAATCTGCATGTCTTTTGACTGTGGGAGGAAACCGGAGTACCTGGAGGAAACCCACAAAGCACGGGGAGAACATGCAAACTCCACGAACACAGAGATGGGAATCGAGCCTGGCCGGGAATCGAACCCGGACCCTGGAGGTGTTAAGTTTTTATGTATAAACATATAGATTGAAAAGAGGTACTAACTTTTGAACATGACTGTATATTTGCACTTGAGGTGAAAAAAAATGTTGCAGTTCTTCTATAATTGTACATGTGTTAAGCAGCACAGCATCCTGTGTGGCAGGACGGAACCATTTGCAAAGTTTGTTTAGAATATTTAAAATATTGTTCCGGATATTTATAAAATCATGATGCTAACAGAATCAAGTGCAAACTGACCATCAGTTTATCATGAAAAGGTGTAAACACTTATGTAGGATTACATACATACAAGATTAAATACTGTAAGATTCCACAATTTATTATAAAGACTTATTTGAGGCAAGAACACACACTGCACTATCAAAACATAGATGTAGCCCCATAAATATAGCCTGTACTGTTTATAGCATGGGTATTTGCTGAACATTAGCTATTCTAATTACAAGATACATGTGTACCAAGTGTACAATCAAGATAAATGATCACATTCATTAAAACAGAAGTGTAGTGGACATGGCACTCCTGCTCAATGTCTTTACCGTGATTGCTGAATAAACTTTAGTGACGTGACATCTTCATTCTTGCACTCCTGTTACACCACATGGCCAAACGCTGACCATGACCCCTTATAGAATTTTCAACATGCACATATGAATGCCATGGCCTGGTGTCCACATACTTTTGGCCCTCTAATGTGCCATGAGCCTAGCGAGCACAAGAACATGCTGAATGCAATTAGAAAACAGGGCTACGTGTAATCATACATCTTTTCAAATCCTGATGAAAACTAAATTATCTCAAAAGGTTAAATAACCATAAAGAAAAGCGAGATAATATTTCTTGAGGATGGCCGACACATTTTCAGGGTCAGGGCTGAGAGTTAACAAGCACTTTCTCTTTTACACAAAAAGAAAGGAACACTATGCAATGCATGAGGGGGAAAAAAAGTCTACCCTTTTGTTTGATGGAATGATGCAATCGACACGAAACTTGCCTTCTTTGGGCCCTGCAGTTTTTCTGCACTTACACTCACAGACTCCAAAACAGGGTCATGCAACATTGTTCCAGTGTTTGACCCAGTGTGCGTCTCACAGGAGGCTTGTCCTGGGTCCAAATAACTGTCATTTTCCCTACACCAGAGTCAAGTCCGTTTGCAAGATATGGACAAGAATAGCACAGCGAGCACGATGTTACACACAGGGGATGCAATATTCCTAGCAGTGTATTACAACAACCTCAAACAGGTGATTGGTAAAGTGTACATTTAGTGAAAATTATTATTATTTTTTTTTTCTATATGCAACTATTACAATAGAATGAATTAACAACACGCCCACAACAGATTTACCTGGAGCAGCTGTGGACACAATGCTCGGACAAGACAGAAAATATCATTTGTTAGAGAGCTTACGTGCATAATACAGACTTTTCTGATACCAGTATTGTTATAGTGAAGCTCAGGAATCATCACGCAGCATTACAGGATCATCCCACCCTTTTGCTATGGTTAGCTCTTTGTTCTCCTGCTACAAACAAGCTCATGCACAGAGTAACAGCTAAAGGGGTATTTATTCTAGTCTCAATAAAAGACTCATCATGATTAAAAGTGAATCGGAGGCGTTGCATCATGACAAACTCCAAGCATATGAGAAAATTGCAAGTGGTGATCTGGATGTGCTACTTCCTCTTAGATTTCCAGACATGTCTTCATCTCCAGTCACTTTAAACACATGTACAGTTTGGAAATAAATGCAAACGTGGCCTGGAGATCTAGATAACAAGATCAGATCAAATAACAAAACGTGGTGAGAATCATTCAAGCCAGTGTGTCAGCTAACGTTACAGGTATAGTGGTCTCTTTGTTCTCCAGAGCAATTTTTATGTTTATCCTACTGCTACAGACAGGTCAGTTAAGTACTGTTTTTTTTCTTCCTTTTTCCATCCAAACCATTTATAAAGGCCAAGCAAGTCGAGATGCCAGTAAATAGTAAAAGAACATCCATATGGCATTCATTTATTCTGGATTTACATACAGAACACAATAATGTACAAGGGCCATTTAAGTAAAAAAACCCGTATTCTGATTGTGCAGAATAACAAAGCATAATTTTTTTTTGTCCTTCGGCTGTTCCTGTCGAGGGGTTGCCACAGTGGACCAAATGATAACACACAACCCTCACACCACAGTCCTTCCTGACACAACCCCCTGATTTTATGCGGGCTTGGGACCGGCACTGCTTCCAGTGGCTGGGGTTTAGGCATTGGGTTGGAATTGAACCCGAGCTTTCCACATGGTAGGCGAGCCATCAACCATACCACTAAGACACCAAGGCCCAGAATTACATAATATCATTATGAGATATATAATATATAATATAACATAATATAATCCCCTGCTACACTAATGCACTCATCCCAGAGTATCACTAGTGCTTGGATACCATCAAGGCAGAAAATTCTCTCACTACATCAGAGACTGTCTGCTTCATGTCTGAAACACTGTCCCCCCGGGAACTCCTTTTAATGACCCAATCATGTTGAAATGGATTGGAGCGTTGTCAGGAATATACAGGGATGTGGCAATAACTCTCAACTGGGTTCCTGTAATTTGCACATAGTGTTTGTGGGAACTGTACAGACACAATCATTCACAGACAGATGCGTCTCTTCTGCAAGTTGGCGACAAGTTATATGGCGATTTTCAAGGATCAGACGTTCTACTCGCTAAATGTTCATGGGAACAACTGCAGCGGACCAGGATTGTCATTCACGGATATATGGCCTTCTTTAAAACATTCAGATGTTTTACTGTGGAGAAAAGTCTCATCACCGTACTGTGCTTGAAGTCCAACGTCGATTGTTTTTATGCCTCCAGTCATAAGAAATTCCGGGTTTGACTTAAACACACCACACATGTGACCCAGTCTGTGAAAACCCCTCTAAGGTCATCATATGATTTTATGCTATATGACAAAAGAATTTATACTTTAGCTGCATTTTCATACACTGGGTCACATATTGAAAAACTCAGACCAGTTCTTCCTTTACTTCACAGTCCAATACATGGGCACCCTAACTGGTCGAAAGCTTCACAGCCCCGTATGCAGCAAGCTGTGTGTTCTGGCATCTTTCCTTACTCAGACTCTTAGTCTTGCCATATTTTCCCTGCTTCCACCACATCAACTTAGAGAACTGTCTTTTCACTTGGTGCCTAACAGGTGGTTTGCACATGATATCATGTCAGGAAGTAATTTTACAAACAAGGGGCACTATTACAAGCTCACAAAAAGGCTATGGTTTGTGTGTTTACGGTTGCTCAAATCGATCAAACACAGAGACCTTTTATTGAGGATGCGCACCACATGGGGGGCTAAAACCACCAGCAAGAACATTTCTCTTCAGTCGGGAGAAACGGACTCAGATGTGTGTCCTCACGTGTGCCCAAAGACCACTTAGTTAAATTTAACACCACTAACAGTTCAATCAGGATTAACAGTTACACAAAAGACAGTTGAACACAAAAAAAAGAAAGAAAAAAAAACACCTTCAGCTTGATTGACAGCCTAATTGGCCAATCATAGCACATTATAAGGAGGAGGGCAGGATTAGGCATCATTTCAAGGTCAATCCGGTGCAGTGTCTATGAGGACAAACTTGTATCTTATGTCTTTTAATTCTGGGGTAAAATCCATACTCTTTATAACATCCATTGTAATGAGAATCAGTGTTATTCACCCGTTTTAATGTTATGGCAGATCAATAGTTGTGTATAGCGTATCTGTGCGCAATCACGTCCAACATCAGGAATCCACAGGCATTTATCTTATATTTTTCTTTTTGTTTCAGACCTAAAATATGGCATTGAAATTAAAAATCAAATATTGAATAGAACCAGACCTGTCAGACCAAACACCACCAGACTTTTTTTTTTTTGGGGTCATGTGAAATCTATCAGGATCAGCTCAGGACAATAGTTGCGCTAAAGGATGAAATCATCTTTACATCGGTTCTGATACATTAAGAAAAGTTCAGCGTTTATGTATTGTGTATACATCAATGCTGCTTCCCAGGAATGTAGGCAAAAAGCACCAATACACCAGTCCATCACTGTGCATAAACACATTTACACCTACTGTACGCAGGAGGAAATCCCATGTCGATGCAGAGGGAGCATGTGAAACTGTGCTCATAACCTGACCTCAGGATCAAACCGGGACCCTGTGAGGTAGCAACTAATTATAGTTCTTTGGTTAAAAACTATATTCAGGAGCCGTAAATGTCCCGTTATATCTAGACCGCTTATAGGGATGGGGATCATCAGTCACCTCCTGATACGATATCATGATGCCTAGGTGCTGATTTAATTAAATCTGTGATTCTATAAGTATCACGATTTTATAAACATCACAATGCGATATTTCATTTGTTTCAATTTTAAGTGTTTAAAAAAGTATAAAGATTGATTAAATGTAACCCATTCCTTATTACATTCGTTTTTTCAATTAAAAACCAAGTGCAGCATTTAAACAACACAAAATACCTATAAATGAAAGAGTTTAAGATTTGAGTTAACAAAAACCTACACTTTTACTGCTCACTCTGATCATACTGCCTCAATTCCTTCCAATGTCTCAAAACTCAACTCGACAATGAGCACACGGGTCGAGTGTCTACGAGCACGCAGTTATGTGCGGCTTCTAACACGGGCACGCGGGGCTTCTTACCCACACCATTTTCGACTAATTAGCGCTTGCTGTGTTTTGAGACTTTTTTGGAGAAAAAGACATTTCGGAACCTTTTAACACGCACAATTTTTGATAACGTAAGACCATAACAATCTGTTTCTGCTGGACCACTCGGAAGCTTCTGTGCTCGGTATAGATTCGGTTAGATTTGAGGCTGATTGTCCATGACTGGTGATTGGCCAATCAAACTGAAAACCAGCCTATTTTGGTCACTGGCCGATTGACCGGATCATCTCTATTATAAATGTAGAAAGTTTTTACAAAAATCTATTTTGGAGTCAGTGTGGTGATACGTAATACGCCACACAATAGAATAGTGATTAATATCTGAACCACTGAGGACACAACAGCTCTCTTTCACACAACGATGACTTTGCGTTACCTCTTCTCTCCTTGCTCTCTGCATACCTGTCTAGATTTCTAACTAACCTTGACCAAAATGGCCCATCACCCATAATACACTGCGTCACATTCCCAAAGTTAATCATGATAACGATAAGAAAACGGTATATCGTGCAGCTCTGAACAGGAAGCGGGTCAGAGAGGCACAGTGTGTGTGTGTGTGTGTGTGTGTGTGTGTGTTATATTAGGAACACAAATCTGTGTCCTGTTCATCCACTGTACAGGTCAGAGCGAGACACTACAGCCGTTAAAGAGTGAGAGCAAAACAAACCCCGTTACTCACTCACACACACACA
>JAOTRS010000022.1:9999098-10025761 GCA_028565755.1 Dinotopterus cunningtoni
TTTAAACCAAAATTATTTAGGCTCTACACACTCCTTCTGACCAACTTAATTTTACATAATGTAGAGTAAGAGATTTTAGCACATGATCAAGTGAATGCATTAATTCAAGGTGGTGAGAATTTCTATATAAAAACTCTACAGAGCCAAAGTTTGAAGCGAGTCCAAAGGCCAACAGTATCGTTATCCATCTGTGCATTTCACCAGGTAAAGGCACTGTACCTGAGAAAACAGAGGGAGAATATTTGCATCAAATGAAACATGTACCCACTAAATAACTAGTTACAAACTGTTAAAAAGTACTCAAAATTAACAATAATGAATTTAATCATTCATAAAATCTAACCTGTGCTGTTGAGGAAAATCGGCCAGGTGACGGGCATGCTCGTGGAGCTGCACAGACACATTCGAAAATTGTGAAACTTTGTTGATCCTAATTTAAGTGTACACAATAATAAATGATGCTGTCTGAGCTCAGTTCAAGTGTAGAGAAGATCATTAAAGTGTAGGTCATTTTTATTGACATACACATCAATCAAAGGAGAGTTACATCATTGCTCAGACACAGAGAGAGAGAGAGAAAGAGAAAGAGAGAGAAAGAGAAAGAAAGAGAAGGAAAAGCTTCTCTAGCATAATCATAGGTGGACTATAATCCAGCTCTCAGATTTGGCTAGTTTTCATCACTGACCCACAGCATGATGGGTCTCAGAGGGAGTCAAGAGCTCACAGTAAGCTAAATACACACACACACACCATCATAGGCATGTACTGCATCATGTACCTGGACAAGAAAGCTGCAGAAAACACCCATGTTCTTCACAAGGCCATGTCACTACGTCACGACTCCATTAGGAACCACAGTAACCTGGTATCCGGCGTGTTGTGACGCTGCAGTTTTACACAGACAGTCCGACATTTCCCGAACCCGGATGTTAGGACAGTGAAGAAGTCTCCATGCTTCTCTGTAACACAAGGAACAGAAGAAGCAAATGAACTGGGTGTGAGGGAGAATTACTCGTCTTACGGATTATCTAATTCCATTACTAACTCAATTACATTTAACTTATTCGGCTCATACATTTTTTGACCTACAACTGTGGTGATTTTTGCCACTTCCAGGAGGAGTTCAGTGTTTAATTAGTGGGGCTCGAGTAGAGCTGCAATAATCCCTCACGTCATCGCGGCTTTCTCCGAGTCTACAAAGTTAAAATAAAAAGGTAAATGTCTTTTTTCTTTTATTCACATACACGAAATTTCTCCTTATCTCGGAAACTGATCTGAGAACAGAATGTGACCCCACGCCGCCCGCCGTCTCCTCTCTGTAGCAGCGCTTAGCTTTACACAGCAGCTCATTCCCATTCTGATCAAAGCCCTCAGCGCTAAACTAACCTCTCTAACGAGCTGAGCCGCTAAAACCTATTCAAACGAACGTCTTCTGGCGTTAGAGACATGAGGGAGAAAACAGGGAATCAAAACCAGACCTAAAATTCCGACTGGACAACCCGCTTTTATTCTTATTCGTTTACTTCTTTTAATTTTTTTTCTAGTAGTTGTCAGGTTGTTTTTGTGCATTACTGCCACCTACTGGACTGGAGGGTAAAACACCGACGATAAGTCCAGCTAAGAACGGGACTTCCAGAATTCAAGATTCAAAGGTGCTTCATTGGCATGACAAATATTTACATTCATATTGCCAAAGCTTAGAAATAAGGCACAAGAAAATAACAAGAGTAGATAGATAGAAAAAAAACAGAAAAGTATAGAAAGAGTAATAATAAACAAATATATATAAAAGAGTACAGTCAAAGATAAAGTGAAAATGACTTGTAAAAAATCTATATATTATCTATTAATAAATGTTGCTCGTCCTTTCAGCGGCACCCATTGAGGGGTCGCCATAGCGGACTGTCCACACAACAACTTGGCATAGGTTTACACCAGATACCCTGACACAAACCTACCATTTCATTTGGGCTTGGGACCGGCACCCGGACCTTCTGCTATATCAGGTGAGAAACCTACCACTGAGCCACCAATGCCCCACTTTCTATATATAACACCGAAATTCTGTTCGCTCATGTTTATGATTAATTAATTAATTAATCATGTTTTTGATTGATTAATTAATTAATTATTTAATATTATCATGTTTATGATTTTCCTCACTCCTTCAAAATATCTAGGTTTCTAGCTGTAAAAACTAGGTGTAAAAGTACTGTATGTGTACCTGGAGCCATGTGAAAGACTGGTGTCAGGGTATATGTATTTCCTTCTCACGCTTAGTGTTCTTAGCTCCAGACTGAAGAATGAAGATGGATGAATAAATATAATCAGACACTGTTCAGGTACAACACCAACACAACCAGGTAAATTGAATAACATTCATTATCAATTATATACCATTAAACCGGTGACAGGATCATGGGCACCCAAGGCTCATCTATGCCTGTGAGACCAAAGGTCACTCTGTCTTGTCCAATCTCACAGAAAGCCAATGTAGAAAAAAAAGCTGAAAAAATACATTCTTGCCACAACAGAAATTGTAGTATCAGAACACTCAGTGCATCACAGATTCTGTGTATGGGAATTGGCAGGCAAAGAGTTCAAGGTTGCTATTCTGGCCTTCAAATTCCCCAGATTGCAATCTGATCAAGGATCCATGGAATGCGCTGAACAAACAAGCTCGATCCCTGGAAACCCCACCCTGCAACCCACAGCACCCAATGCCCTGGTCTCAGACACTAACGAGGTCTTCTGTAGTCATGCCCCAAGGGTCAAAAACCACCCAGGTCATGCAAAGGGAACCTACACAATCCTGGGCTTAATGTTTTGGAGATTTCAATGTTATAACTGAATGTTGTATAGTATATAGTTCATATTACTATCTAAGTCAGTTAAAACTCTTCATTTAATGCATCCATTTTTTTAGTTTCTCCTTGTATATTGGACATTCATAACATGCTGTACTGTTTGTAACTATTCACAGTAAATACTTTTTCATTTATTTTTATATCTGTTGTAATCTGTCTTCTCTCAGATTCCACTCAATAAACTTTCCAACAGTTAAAATCGTTGTTTCCCTCTCACCCAGTCACTGTTAAACACTGTTTGCTCAAATGCTAATACCGTGACTTCACTTTAATGTTACAAAAAACCAAAACAAGAGCATGCACCCAAAGAAACTATTCAGGAAATAATAAATGTAGTATTTTTAGAATATTCTATTGTATTTAATACATTTTTACATATGTTTTACTTGGAATAGAGAGAGATAAGGTTATGATCCTGTGTATCATAAAGATCTGTAATTAACATCAATAAATACTTAAACTATTGGTAAAAATTATGGCTGCAATTGGCCAGTCAGATTTCAGTAAGCATTAGGTGGTGTTAACACATAATATGATATAGAATTTATCGATGAATGAGCTTGTTAAAATGAAACGATCTTCATTGAGTACACACAAAAAAACAGAGGTACAATACTGCGCAAAAGTTTTGATTCCCCCTCATTTCTTCATCTTTTGCTTTTAAAGCACCTGACTATCCTGTATTTTTTAATAAAGTCTTCAGGAATAGTTCTCAAACCTATCTTAAGGACTTTTCTGGCTCTCATTTTTTGTCATGTTTTTTGGATCTCATTTCCAGTCCAGTTTAGGAGAATAAATTAACAGGAATGTTTTTTTTTTTTTTTGTTAAGCCACACAGTGGCCTACAGTATGAATCATTCAATCATAAAAACAGTCTAACCTAAGGCATGGACCAGTGAGAAACGGGTGCAGCTGATGACAGACGATCAGGCTGATGATTAGTTTAGTAGCGTCTGAATGCTAAGTGGTTCGAACAAACTGCACAGTATTGTGTAAGTACTTTACTACATATATCGACATTTTTATTATATCTTTATATGTTTATATTCATTGTTCATTCTGAATAATATGTTTATTTGGTGATATATGCTGCCAAAGCAAAAGTCACCATTTTTTCACAAAATTATTGGTCTTCTTTAAGAAGCATTACATAGGAAGCCATGTGTGTGTATGAGTGTGTTGTGTAATAAGTTTGTCGAACAACACAGATGTTTTGCTTTTCTTGGTCCTTTTATTATCTACCACAGTCATTACACAGGAATGTCAAAATTGCATATTGCTGGTGTTTCTTACGATTCTGGGAATCAAAATAACACAAAATGGTAAAAGTACTTTTGAATAAAAATATTTTCAAAAAAGAGAGAGACAGGAGTATTGTATAATAAAAAAGATTTAAAAATATACAACTTTTTTTTCAGTATAAGACAAAAACATTGCACATTAAATACACATTTAAGAGCGGCACTGAGGGTGGGTATGCATTTGCCGATTGTGATGGTACATACAGGGAATGTGTGTGTGTGTGTGTGTATGCACTTGTAAAAAAGGCACAGTCTCTTTGGATGGAGGTTCTGCCTGCAGAGCTCCAGTGAAACGCTATAGGATAAAAGCTTAAACGCTCTCACGGCGTCTCTAAAACACTTTTGGTAAAATTCATTGCGGACTCTTCTGAAATTTGAATGGCACTGATTACGCTGAACGGGTTCATACTGCAACGTGTGTCAGGATTTAAAAGACATTTATCCTGCATAGTGGCTTTAGGCACTTTCATGTGAATGTCATTTTTTCATGATTTACACAGCACTCCTGAGAACACGCCTTGCTTGCTGCTTTAGTGATTACTGAGCACTCAGTAAGGCTGGAATGGTTCGGCTTTAACATGGAAAGGTTTTCATTACAAATAAACTGCAAACTCGGCCAGGTCTCAATATTCACGTTTTGTAACTCTGCATCACCGCTCTGGTTACATACAGCGTATGTGTGTGTGTGAAAGGTTACAGACGGTCAGGTTTCACCATTTGCTGCACTGTGTGCCGTGGCTGCTGATTGATGGACAGGTGCTGAAACGCTTCTGTACAATCATGCTGATGTAGGCTTTCATGAGTTTAGCGATGTCCATCACCTAAAGACAAAAATGAGACAATGTAATCAGACTTTAATTAAGTAATTAGTTCAAATGTGAACCCTCGTTTTATTCTCTCACAAATGGATGTACACACACATCTGTATAATATGAAAAGAAAACAGTGGAGCTCTTTTTTACACTCAGCAACTGCATTAATAATAATATGTCATATAAAGTACAGCCAGAAATCTTGTCAGTTTCTGTTATAGAAAATTAATCAACATTTTTATGCCAATTAGATTTGAGAGATTAGGTATAACAATTGGTAGTTATTTGTTTCTACACAAACTGTGACTAAACTGTGAGAGGGAAGAAATAAAACACAACATGCAGTTTAGGAAAACAAATTACTGATGGGATGGTGTGATGCGACCTGATGCAGAATTACTATGACCACCCTGATTATTATTATTATTATTATTATTATTATTATTAATATTATTTTACAAAGTGTTTTTTTCTCTCATACTATAAAAAAATTTCCAACAATTAAAAATGTAATACTGTAGTTTATAATAATCATCTGTACTGTAATAATAATCATGGTCTCTGGCTTAATCCCATTTGGATGAGATTAATACACTTAAATTGAGCACTTAAAATGTGGAAAAATATTGTTATGCATATTTCTTATAGAACAATATAAGTAATCGCGGCCAAATTCCACAACTCGTGTTTCATTTAAAAAATGCATTCTGAGCCTTTGCTGAGACTCATATAAAGCGTCTGCAGTCCCACTGAGCTAAACTGAGTCGATATCTTTTAAAGTTACCTAATTACCTAATTACCTACTTTCTCAAATACCTCATTTCTCAAATCTAATTGGCATAAAAATGTTGACTCATTTTCTGCATTTGGTACAAATTGAACTAATGGTCCTCAGTAAAAGGCAGGTCATTTGTATTGTAGGAACGTGTTTTTACATTTTAAGGTGGACAATAACATGCTTCACTGACATGGTTTATGTGAGAAAAGTGTTTCGTTACCTGGCTAGTTTGGAAGAACAGGTCTCTTCCCTCAACACTGATCTTGTAAATGTTGGACTGTGGAGCACCAAAGGATAGAATGGCCTCATAGGAGAAAAACTCCAACGGCCAAGCCTCTCCCTGCTTATACACACACACTCCTTTACGACTTACTCCCAGCCACAGGTCCGCAGGATACACACCGTCCACACACTGAGACAGAAGAGAGAGAGAATATAAGACAGAATTTGGCTGCCTTTGCTAATATGTACAGGATGTATATAGGTGATGTATATTAGCCTGAACAAAAGCTCCAGCCTTAACCTTATTACACACATTTGTACTGAAGCTGGTTTTCATTCTTCCTAAGAGATGTTGTCTGTCTACTGACATTTCTAGTGCAGTTAAAATATAATTTAACAAGAGGGAGAAAATGTACATATAGTACATAAGGAAAAATGAGATTGTTTCGCTTTTAATATCTAATAGCTTCTAAAAAGAGCAGGAGATTCTTTTCTCTTCAGATTTTTCAGCAGCACTTGTCATATTGATGAGACATCTATGCAGACGTAATATAGACAGAAAAAGTACACTCAATTTACCAAAGTGCAAAGTTAAGCTACTGCAAAGACTTTGCTCAGCTAGTTAGCCATGGATTAGATGACAAGCACAGTGTCCTTGGCAGCGACTGATCTATTTGAGCAGAGTATACAGATGAGGAGGTGAGACAGCTGGACAGACTAAAGGACAAAATTGCTGCTGCACCACTCTCTTTAGGCCAAGGTTAAAATGTTGAAAATGTTTCACCAGAGTTTTATTACAAAACAAAAAGTTTTTTTCAAAGATCACAAATTGTTCAGGATGGAGGAGTTTTGATTTAAGTGTGTGTTTCACTTACCTCGACATTAAACAGTGTAGACCCATAACCCTGCCACTCTCTGACCAGGTTCATGTACTTGATCATGGCATTATTGTGACTCATTCCCTGCATCTTCCTCCATTTCTCCACCAAACAGCACCGTAACTCCGCCTTCTCGTCCTGAAACCACGCCTCTATCGCAGCAGAATTCTCTCCCTGTTTCCGCCCAAGAGAGCCCCGGAAGCTCCGCCTGAGCGTACCCTCCAGGAAACTGCCCCGCTTCTTCTCTGTGCCACCGGTGCTGGAGGTGAAGCGCTGAATACGAGCACGCAGACGTGCCACAGGGAACACTTGCTCCAGATCCGGCAACACACTCTGGGGAGTGTAGTCTCCATATAGATGCTGCAACCGAAGAGCTGCCAGGAACTGCAGAGTTTCCTCAGGAGCAGGATACTGTCCGCTAATCACTGCCTCATGAGCCTGACAAAAAAAACAAAAAAAACAAAGCTGAAATGATTAAGGATATACAATAAATGAAATGTCTGGCAGTGCATTATGGGTAGTGAAATGTCTACCCAGATTCATAGCAGGGCAGTGAAAATATTATTATATTCACTTATAAAGAGGTGGGCAAAGCACACAAATCCTGTACTTGACTAAAAAAAAGGGATTCCCTAGGGTAAATATTATCTAACGAAAAGTAGAAGTAGTCGATTTACTTGTGTATCTGAGTCAAAGTACAAAAGTACAGGGCTTGTATTAGCTCAGAGTAGCCTTTTTCATAGTAAAAAAAAAAAACTCTCTCTCTCAGATTGTGAACATACACATGTTACGTTATTACACACTTTTCGAACAAAAGACAAGTCACGTAATTATGCATAATAGCCAGCAGACGGCTTTAAATATTACACACCAATGTGGTTAGGTAACGCAACACCATGCAGAAATGTGGTTAAGTAAAAGTACAGATACTTGCTATACATTTGAACGGAGAAAAAGTAAAAATGATCTTCTAATAAAACTACTTAAGTAAAGTATTTGTGAAATATTTATTAAAGTACTGTAATGAAGTAAATGTACTCGAGTTACTTTCCACATCTGCTTATACTGTATATAATAGAAAGTTAAATGGCCTTAACTTCAATATTAAGTGAATGTTTAGGGAAAAATCTGACCTGTTCAAACATGAAAGCGAACTCCACACTGTCCATAGCGATGTTCTCTGTGTCTGTGAAGCAATACAGCTTGAAATAAAACTTCCATCCTCCACCCTGATTGTCTTCTCCACCTGCAAGTCTGGGAGACAATCAAAGACAAAACCATGACGGATTTGAGTGTCGACTTAAAACAACTTCAAATGACGATAACCTTCACTAGTAAACTGCTCCATTAACTCACTTTCACCTGATTGTCATATTTTAAATGTAAATGTATTAGTATCAAATGGTTCCAGGTACACTGAGGTACATGTGACACAAAGCCAGGATGGTTTTTGTAACACAGGGATGGAAATCACAAACCTATTTATTTTTTAGTACTGGTTTGCCTAGTCAGCTGAATTTAACCGTATTCAAGTCAGGTTTAATCCTAGTGGATCAAGTAGACCTATAAATCAAGCCAATTACATGCAAAAATCCATTTTTGGGGGCATTAGACAGCGGGAGAGTAAGAAAAGAGATGGGATAGGGTGGCGAAGAGAGACAAAATGTTCTTCTATTACACATAAGACTTGGATGAAGACTAGCATGTGCTTCCTTTCTTTCGCAGCAAAACACTCAGAAAAAGTAATATCTGTTCTTTTCCCCATGCATAAGCTCACAGATATTCTTTGTTGTCCTGGTGTAACTTTTATAGACAGAAGAAAACCTAATGCTATCCTGCCCATGCAGAGATCATGACCAATCACACACTCTTATATGGCAGAGGGTTGATAGGGATTTGATTTTGCAACCTTCTGCCAATATGGCAAGAGTTTACTGTATCTGTTGCCCCATTTGGGAGCCTAAATCATTTGTTTTAGTAGTAAAATAAGGCCAAACTCACTTCTCAAACTTGGCAAGGACGTCAGCGACTATGGTGCGGCTTTCAATGGCTTTGTCTGTGCTGTCGTTGTGTTCAAAAAGAGCGAACATGTTTCTGCTGTCCTCCATACCCAGGCCCTTTAACAACTTATCAACCACCTGAAAACACACATACGGAAACAGACATAGTATTGAACCCAAAGTCACTGAGAAAGACTAAGCTGAAAATAATTCACATAACTCTTAACTACCTCTCCTGCTGTAGTGTGTGAGTTGATGGCAATTTTACAGGATCCGCCTCCATGGCAGTATACAGTTGATGTCATTTCCTGTCTGCTCAGAATGGCTCTCAGTTCCTCATGTGATGGCACACATTCCCGTCCACGTACATGCCTCAGTGCCTCCTGGGAAAATGCTGCGTATTGCTCCATCTCCGTGCCTGGGAATAACTCGCGTGTCCTAAATATTACAGTCAGTGATTAAACAACGCTGACACATGATAATAGATGCACACAGAAGTACAAAGACGCGCTCACACACACATGCACACAAAGCCACTGACCTTTTGATGTGGAATTTGAGGTACTTCAGGATACTCCTGGAGATGGGGCTAAATGTGCAGCACATACAGGCTATAACTCTCCATCCACTGATGTGGGCGGGGCCACCCGGCTCAGGGGGCCGAGTAGTTTGCTTAATGAGCTGACAATAGAGTTCATCCCGCAAGGGTCGGAGGTCATGACCAGTCTGCAGAAGGCTTTGGATAACTGGTACGGGCTCGGCCACGCCCTCGAGCTGCTGGAGTGTGCAAAATAGCTTCAGGGCCTCAGCCTGCAAAGTGCTATAGCTCCGCCCCCTTTCAGCTAGAAAACAGGAAAAGACTTGAGATTAGATGATGGATGCTTCCAGATGATTGGGACAGATGTGGGGAGCGAGGTACTCACAGGTGCGGTGGACGTCTCCATAGGGCAGAGGAAGTAACGGTGTGTGTAGAGGATGGTGTGTGTGGCGTAGTATCGGGTTCCTCTTGTAAACCTGATCCACCACTTCTGAGTTCAGACAATTCTCCTAAGAAGTGCACAAAACATTTTATTTTTTTCATTTCTTGATTTTACTTTTGAAACATGTTAAAAACTGGATCAAGTAATTATTAACACACACAATTATTGTTTTATTATTTTAAGATGCAACGCTTTATAATTTGGACTGTGGGAGGAAACCAGAGTACCCAGAGGAAACCCACGAAGCACTGGGAGAGCATGCAAACTTAACATGCACAGACCCAGGGCGGGAATCAAACCCTTGACCCTGAAGGTGCGAGGCCACAGTCCTACAGTACGCACTACGCCAATGTGTAATTCTGCTCATGTGTAATTGTTATTTCAAGATTATATATATCAATTATTATTTTAATAACACTAAAAAACATTCAAACTAACTTTCTGAAAAAAATTTGGTTCATGAAATAACGATTTGTTGTAGGAGTTGTGTGTTTATAAACGAGCAGAGGAGGCTTGCCAATTATAAACAGAGATAACAACCAATTAAAGATTAATTACATAAACTACATTATCTTTTAAACTGCCCAAGTGTACGTAATACTGTTCTCTCCATCCCTGGCCGAGACTGAGAACCTGCACTTATTGTCTGTCTGTGTGCGAGTTACCTTAATGTCCTGGATGAGTTGCTGCGTGTGTGTGTCCATTGGTGGTTTGTTGTCGATGACATTCTGCACGGCGTTGGCCCAGCGGGAGACTTCACTTTGCAGCTTACTGTAGAGCCTGTACGAGTGTTTACGGCCAAACACGGTCACGCCCCAGTAACCTAAAAACGCACACGAAATTGGATTATACATTCATTCAGGAATCTTTATTACAATATTTCAAGTTTTTTAATGTCCCTTGATATGTGCATGTGCGCACATTTGTGTGTGTGTGTGTGTGTGTGTGGGCTAACCAGTCTCTTTATACACTCTCTCGTCAGGTGGCAGGACAGAACACAGGCTGTTTAGCAGCAGAGAACCCAGTTTGAGTGAGTTTCTCTCAGAACTCTTATAGTAGTCCAGTGAATTATGGGTAAGCAGAAACCAGCGTTTCTTCAGTCTCAGGTTAGTTCGGCTACTGCCCTTCATCTCTTTATGCAACCATCCTGAGGGAAAGGGACGGAACGAAAGATGTGCGTCAGAGAGAGGGAGAGAGAGAAACGGTAAAGGGAGACAGAATATGGACACGGGAATTGCAATTACAGTATTCTTCTAGATTTTATGGTTACAAAGCAGGTATAGCAGCAGTTTGTCGTCTGGTGAGACGATTATTCTATGTACAGCTAAAACTCGTAACTCTTTGACATCAGGCTAGGAAAAACTTATTAAAACCATGTCTTGTTTTCTACTTACTGTAGAATTTCAGGAATTTCTCTTCATCAAACATATAAACTATATATACACTGTATATACAAACACTGTATTTATTTTAGATTACTGGATAAGATTAGATACTTGGCATAGTTAGCCTGCTAGATTGAGGCAGGTTTTTTCCCCTACAAATTTATAGTGTAAAACCCAAAATGTTTTGCCGTTAAAAAACAAACAAAAAACATATATAGTGTTCAGGATTGTGCAGTATAGAGTAAAATATCCTTTTTTTTTAGCACAAAATAGTCAGTATGATGAATTTAATTTTATTGTCGTCACTGACCTAAGCTGTGTTGCTGCTTCTAGGGATTAAATGCTCGTAGCTCATTCCAGCTGGGATCTCTCTGGATTCTTCCTTAAGTTTGTCTACATGTTTGTCCCCTTTGACCTCTGGGTTCTCTAGACTTTTATGATGACATTTGGTTCCAGACTCCATATCCCAGATTACACTTCACTACAGTCACACGGCCCTACCTCAAAATAATTTAGTTATATCTGATCGTACATCGATGCTGCTAGCCAACTGTCTCTTTACAATTACATTTGACTTGTATTAGTTTGAAAAAAATTACAGCAGAGCAGAATCAAATGCTAAACAGGCAAAGTGAATTGTGTACTCAGACCTCCACTCCTCCTAATTATCAAATTAAACAAATTATTCTGCTAAGTTGCAGCAGCTTGTCAGTCTAAGTAAAAAACGTCCACACGGTTAAGATCACTGACCTGTACATGACCTGGTGATGTAATGCCTTACCTCTAATAATGAATTCCTGGCCCTGGACGCGCGTGTCTCCCTTCGAGCGCTGTAGGAGGGCGATCCAGTGGTGCATCTCCTCCGGCGTCTCAGCGTTACAGTGCAGGACACGGTTGGCTGTGATGATCACAAACGAGTTCGGCCTGAGGAAAGAGACAGAGAGTGTGTAATCAGAGTGCAGAGTCTCTACTGGAACAACACAATACAAAACAGGTGTATTAGCAGGATTACACGGAGCCTGCATTAAGCGATATTAAACTTTTATAAACTAGCTGCATTAATAATTATGACAGATTAAAATATAGGCATAGTAATGCGTGCGCGAGTGTGTGTGTGTGTGTGTGTATATACCTCTCGGGGTTGTCTGAGGCACACACAGAGTCGATCATACCTACATCCAGTGTGCCCTACAGTATAAAGAGAAAAATAGGATTACATGACTGGTACAGAATCACAGAGATGACTCAGGAGTAACACACACACTGTGAATGCTAAATGTTTTTATTCATATAAATGTGAAAAAAATGGCATGACAATGTACGCACAGTCCGTGTGGTAAATGTGTGTATTATATCTATGGATGTTTCTGTGTACTTACCACAGCGTTCTGTGGGTTGGCCTGTTCATCATGCATCTCTCTGATTTCCTGTTCAGTGGACGTGTGTACTTGACTCAACACACTGAACCAGTGGCTGCAGGGCACAAGGAGAAACGGTCAATCAGAGATGTCATTAACAGCTTGGTCTTTATGGAGCTGTTTAGAGCCAGAACTTATTTAGGGGTTTCACAGCAATTGAGGTGTAAACTTTTGCAATCACAACTTTTTTGAAAAGTATTACGAGCGTTCAAGTCAAACCGGGATTTATAAAAGTGTGAAATGATTGACATTTAGCACAATGACTTCAAGACACAGCGTGATGATGAGACTCTTAGCCGCAGTAAAACATCTGAATGATGATAATATTTTAAAGAAAGCTGAACGTTCATGAATGATGATCTCGGCTGAGGTGGCTCGGAGCCCACTGCGGTCGTTCCTGTGAACATTCAGTGAGTGGAACGCCTGATCTACAGATATCCCATCTGTCTGTGGAAACTGTACAGACAATTTGGAGAATTAAAGGAGTTCCTGGGAGGCCAGTGTTTCAGACATAGAAACAGGCTTTATATTTTTTCCAGCATAATAAGAAAACTTTTTACCTTGATGGTATCTAAGCACTAGAAAATACTAAGTGCAATAATGTAGCAGAGGATTATATAGATATAGTCTATATATAGAAATAAAGTGTGTTCTCTGTTTTGCACATTCAAAAGTCCTGGTTTGACTTGAACATCCTATGTCGAATGAGTTTTTCCTCCACTTTAAAGTTATTAATGATTGATTTTGTGATGTTTTATGATGCATGTACAATTATTTGAATATTTACTGGCTTAAAAAATAACTATTTTTGTTACACAAAACTGCTGTATGGCATGCATGCATGGGTGATGTGACTATCCAGATGGGCATACATTCACTCACATACACACTCTTACCTTGCATCCTCTGTGTTATCTGCTATAAGATGGTATGTTCTTTCAGGCATCACAATATCTATTCCATTTTCCTTCCCTGTGTCATCAATCACCTCTCTAAAAATCAAAAACAAAGTGAGAGAGATATTATAGACTCTATCTTACATGTCTCTTTCAGTTTTTTAACGTCCATCAGACCTTTTTTCCCATCTCCTACCTACCCTTATTTATCTGTTATCTTTACATTAACTCCACATTGCACTTGCACTCATCTCCAGTCATTATATGAGGTTTAGAACTATATCAATGTACCCTAATCAGCACCATAACACACACTGTAAAATACACCGGGCCTGTAGTGCCATTGGAGTGTGCCCTTACTTGGCATCATGCATGTCCAGCATGCCCTTCATCCTCTCCTCGGCATCGTTCTCGTAATAGATAAGTTTGCTCTGGCGTAGGACAAACCAGCGGCGCTTCCAGTTGCGGCGAGAGAGCGTCGACAAGCCGCCGCCCTTTTTAAGCAGCCAGCCCTGCTTCAGAGCCTCCTGCCTGCTCCGAAACCAGAGAAACGTCTCGTCCTTCAGCACACACCAGCGGCGCTTCCATGAGTTCAGCAGCCCTCCTGGAGCACAAACACATTCACATGCCGTTCAGCAACACAAAACACAACAGAGAAGAAAAGAAAGAGGAGAGAATAAAGAGAGCTGCTGTGTACCTTTGATATAGAGGAAGCTGTGAAAGTAAGGCAGAGTGACGCAGCTGTAGACAGAATCTCTGCGATAAGACGACTCGTCGTCCGTTTCAAATCTTTCAAAGTCTTCCTCACTGTCATCAAACTGAAGAGATAAAGGAAGAGAGAAAGAGACAGAGAGTTATCTCTTTATAGTCTGTCTGTTGTTGATTTCGTATATTAGTATGTTTTATATTTTCTGATAAACTTAATTGATTCTACTTGTCAAAATCTGAAGGTGTGTGTATGCGTATAAATTAATGCATGACACTCACTGATGATTGTGCTCCCTCAGAGCTGAACCTGTACACCCCCGAGCTAGCACTGGTGCTTGTCGCCAAGGAGCTGCGCTGGTCACGTGACCAGCTGCCAGTCTGGAGCACAGACAGTGACATGCTGGGAGGCAGAACAATACCGCCTTCGTCATACTCATCAGCGTCGTAATCGGAGTCTTCATCGGGTGGGATCAGATCCTCTTCCTGCTGTTCCCCAGGGTAGGTGGCGTCCCTGATGCAGGATAGTGCATGATAGGCTAAGGGGATGTTTGTGGTTGGGGCTGGAGGTGGAGCCATACGATCATTGGCGTACGGGTCCTCCTCGGACGAGTCGTCGCTGGTGCGGATGCCGCTGGTGCGCTGGCCGTCCGAGTGGCCGTGCTCACTGGGGTTCGGCGAATCTTTAAATCCTTCCTCGTCTCCTCCCAATCCTTCATCCACCTCTTCCTCATCCCCACCTCTCCTCCTCTCCTGTTCAGTTTCTCCGGAGCAATCCTGCAACACTAAGGTGCTCTCGATGTTGCGAACGCACTCGTCGATCTCGTGGAAGTTGAGCGACGAGAGGAACTGCTGCGCTGCCTTGCAGGCCTCTTCCTCCAGCCTGAGCAGCTCCTGATCGCGCAGATGCTGCAGACGTACCAGGGAACGTGCGGTCAGAGTCTGCTCCCGTGTCTCTTTCTGCCTCCGGAGACCCTCGATTTCGCGCTCCAGACGCAGGATTTCTTCCACTTGTGTAGCCTCATTGGGACGGGCTTCTTCCTCAAAAACATCGTCCTCAAATTCCTCCTCTGAGGGTTTGCTCTCAGCCAAAACACATGTTGGTTCCTGAGCATCTCTTAAAATCTCCTTATCTCTCTCAATTCTCAGAGCCTCTTCTACTCTCAGAGCCTCTTCTGCCTGTAATTGAGATGGAGATGGAGAAGTGTAACCGTACTGGTTTTTAGGTCATTTTGACATTATGTCAAAATTATGGGAAGATTAGGAGCTTTGTCTCAGGACTAATTTAACCATTAGGATTGTCCATGACATGAATTTATGTAAGAGAACATCATATTTTAATATATACATATCTACATATATCACCTCCGTTACTTTTTAAAACCAGCCCAAATGTATGAGCCATAAAGATCATGACTATCCCATATATAAAGCATTCTATGGTCTTAATTTGCAAAAAAAAACAAAAAAAACAGCTCAATTAAACACTTGCACTTTTTTTTAATCCTCAAAGCTCTTGCCAAAGCATTTAAACAGAATCTTTCATAAATACTGTCAAGTTGGCTGCATTAAAGACCGTGACCATTAAAATGTGCTTTAATCCACATGCACAGTGAGTATGCAGACAAACTGTCCTGCATGAGAGCACTTCAGCTTTTCACTTTTCTCCATTAACTAAAGGCAGATTTGCACTAGCTTAAAAAGGCAAAAAAGATGTTAAAAGCAGGAAGTGCTAAATGCTTTCCGTTCATGTGGGCCTTTATAAGTTGGTGAATTTGAAAGTGTTACATAACAGAATTTTGACTTACCTCTCGAGCCTTCTGCTCCATCTCCAGTCTCTGTCTCTCTCTACAAAACGGACACACCATTAATCCATTAAAAGTCAACATCAAGTCAAGTTCAACTAAAAGCTCAGCGAGCGTACTATAAGTGGGTCACCATTTAAACCTAAAACTTGCACATTATTAAAAAGAGAAAGAGTTAATAATAATAAAAAACCTTTAGTGTGCTAAAACTATAACAAACACACGTGCACTTAGAAACTTGGACACAATAAGTCTGCTTGGACATTAGACTGACTGGATTATGTCCCATGCTTACAGGTGTAATCGAGCCATGGAGCACTCCAATTAGTATGAAAGTACCCAAGGTTTAAAAAAAACAAAACGATTCGTCATGCCCTGGTCATACCCAAATTCATGACACCAGCTTGAAAATGTCTTAGAAATTCTTAGTAATTCCTCCCCCCAGAATGCTTCATCGCACCTCTCTCGCTCCTCCACTTCTCTTTGTCGCCGCTCTTCTTCCACCCTCTTTTTCCTCTCCTCAAGTAACTGTGTGTAGAGCTGCCGTGCCCTTTGACCTCGAACTCTTTTTTGGAGTGTGATGGAGGCCCAGCGAAGCATCAAGTAGCGTCTGCGCCAGAAAAGTGCCCTCCAGTTTTTCTGGATAACCGTCACACACTGCAGCAGATGCTTGTACTGCCTCCTACAGGCAGCAAAGAAAAAAAAAAAAAACAGTTAGGGATCTGCACCATGTTAATGAACTTTATATGTTGTTGGTTATGGACAGATGACTATGAAAAGGAAAAAGCACAATTTGCATCATTCTAATCCTCATCAAACCTTTCAGTCAATGCCTTGAGACTGGAGAACAATGTTTTATCATATATGTTTAATACTTTTTTTTTTTGACCTTTCCATGTGAAAGGAAAAGCAATCCATGCCAACAGAATTCCCCTTAACCTTAAACAGAGCCTTTATTTTTACTTTTTATTTCTTACACATCGGTATGACACACCTGATAAAACAAATAATTGCTGTACGGAGACACAAGGTCTGGGACACTGTGTGTGTATGTTCATATGTGTTTACCTGGCTCTGTAACCCAGCAGGTAGGCCTGGATTATAGCTGCAGCCCGAAGCACTTCTTCCTCTCGCTTCTTTTCCAAACGCAGCTCCAGACTCTCTCTTAGGAAAACCTACCGGCGCAAAGCCACAAATCGCAAACACACACACAAGTGAAACAAACATAGTAAGACATATTTAAATAATATTCAACAGAATGCTGTAAATCAAGCTGTGTTTCTCACCCGCGTCTTTCCAAGCTGCCATTCTGCACTACTGCTGTCGTAGAGGCGGAGCACCTGGAGACACGCCTCCTTCGGGTCATCACACCTGGCCACACCTCTCATTAACACATAGTACCTGAAAAAAAACACCTATTATAACCTAAAATCTTACTTAGAACATGGCATTCGAGTCATTATAAAGTTTCTTTAAAAAACAGTTTTTAATTTTGAGGTCAAAATCAAAGAGCTTTCCTTACTATAGCAGTAGTAAAACAAAAAAGTGTTTATTATGAGGCAAATTAAAAACCAATTAAACTCACTAATGAATTAATTTTCAGCAGGATGACAAACCTCATTCATTCATTAAGTAACTGTTTTATCCGAATACAGTAGAACCTCGGATTGCGAGTGTTCTGCACGACGAGCAAAGATTTTTAGTAAATTTTGACTTAAAAAAAACGGAACAAGTCTTGGTTTACGAGTACCGAGTATCATGTATCACGGATGCGCTTCTTGTTTTGACGCCGAGCATCACGTGATCACAACTGAGCCAACGGTTTTTCTCTCTCTTGTTCTGCGGAATTGTGGGTAATCGTTTCCCTTGCTGGGTCTTAGTGCGCATCTCTTACTGGTATAAGCTATAATACTATATACTATAACACTGTGATCACGTGTGTGTGCGTAAAACATATTTTATTTTGTGTCTGTATGTGTGCGTGTACAGCACGCATGTACTGTTTATTATAACACGTGTGCGCGTGCGTGTAAAGAAAAATAAAGTCTCGTTAGAGAGGTCAAAGATCCATTTTCTGTCTCTGTGTCAGCATGAACAGCAGAAACACTACTCTGTCGCGATTCATTTCAAAGGTAAAATGCACGTTAATTTGTTTTATTTTTACGTTACAGCAGTGATTCCGTTAGTATGCGCTCACGTGAGTGTCATTAGCGATGTTCCTTGTTAATTTTTCAGATAAAACACTCTTTCCGTTAATGTGTGTGTGTGTGTGTGTGTGTGTGTGTGTGTGTTTGTGTGAAAAAATCAAATAAGAGAGGAGGAAGTGTTAATGTGTAAGACGAAATAAGGGAGAGGGGAGGGGCTTCTATCCTCTTACTTTAGCTTTACACGCATACACAAACACACAAACACACACACACACACACACACACACACATACACAGCACCTGCGTGCATAAACGAAAACACTTATCTGTCGGTTTTATTTTTACTTTTTTTTAAAGGTAAAGTGCAGGGTAATTTGTTTTATTTTTACTTTATATTTTAATTATTTTTATGTATTTATTTTTTGGGCTGTGGAACCAATAATTTGAGTTTCCATTATTACTTATGGGAAAATTCACTTTGATTTACGAGTGGTTTGAAATACGAGCCCACTTCCGGAACGAATTATGCTCCAAGGTTCCACTGTACTGTATATGTGCGTGTATATAACATGTAGGATATACCTGGTGCAGAAATCCTGAAAGGTTCTCCGTACAGGAAAGCCAGCACGCCGGATTCTTACTGTCTCCAGCATGCCAGAATACCGCAACTGGTTCAGCACCACGGAATGATCAAAATGATCTGGCATCTGAGAAAAGGAAAGTTTTTTTTTCTTGTAATTAAAATCCATCTTGGTTATTTATAATAAGGACTCATGAATCCTGACTGATCTGTTTCTTCTCTTCAATCTTTCTACAGTTAGATGTTACACAGTCCTTAAATTTTCTTCCATTAAAAAAAATAAAAAATTTTCTTCCTCTGAATAGACACATTCACTTCACACAGTTTAAGTATGAAGGCAAACAATCTGTGCACTGCATCCACAAATACTTAGATGCAGGAATATAAACCGTCTTCCTTCATATTCAAAACCCAGTGCAATCGTAAAAAAGGGGTTGATTCATTTATGAATGAACCCTGCCAATCATACTCCAGCGACCTTTCACCTCTGTGGGCGTGAGGCTGGAAACGGGGCGCTCTGTTCGCTGCTAATCTTACCCTGTCTAAATGTCAATCTCTGCAGATGGAAGGAGGAAGTGCCGCGACTGATGAAAGACACTGAGACGGACAGATCAGCGATGAATGGGGCTCTGTGAGAGTCTATACCAGCTCACACTGATGAGATTCACTACACAACACACAACGTAACACTAACAACCACAAGATACCAAGATTCTCCCTTCTTTCTTTTACAAATACACCACCAGTGTCATTAGCATACTGATACATGCGACACACGTCACAATGCAGTCAGCGAGGACGTCTCAGCCTGGGGGTGGATGTCTGGGAGGTGGGGGAGGTGGAAGATGGTCTGAAGTCTTGTAGTCAATAGGAAGATTTAAGACACACACACACTCAGAGACCACAGAGACAAGTCTTTAGCATTCTATACAGCGTGTGATGAAGATCACTTGTTCACATCCACAGAGGTAGAGCTGCTAACTCAACAAGTCGGTACTTTCACTTTTAAGTGCTTGCTTTGTCCATTGCACAATTAAATACTTTGATCAAATTTAGTCTTTACTTTAAATTTTTGTTATTAACATCATTAAACTAATAACGCTTATCAGTTCAGGTACACATTCTATTAAAGTGTGTGAACATTCCAATACATTCCAGCACATACAGTAACAAAACTGCTTACACGCAGATTTACAGACCTGTGAAACTGATATTTAATAAAAACAATTACAAAGTGGATAACCTACACACAAAGGAAACCCTTCAACAGCTATCACTGAAAACTGCATGATGCATCCATCACAGATCATTTCCCCAAAATTATTCCCAAACTGCATCTCTTCTGACCCCAGTGCTCCATGAGCTCATACCGTAAAGTAGAAGATCTCGTCTCATCCTGCAGCGGTGTGTCTCAGCCATCAAGCAAGTGTGTATCCCTACAAGAGTCAAGTATTAACTGGCCACTGTTCTGCCCCTCTCACTCATACAGGGTGCACGCGCGCACACACACTCTCTTTACACAATACTCAGCTCTGGTCTCTTTCAGCCACTGCTGGTTTCCATGGAGCTCAGATCCATGCTGGGCTAATTTGCACACGTCGTTGGGCGGGTGTCAAGGAGAGGATTGTGGGTAAAATTTGGACGGATGGAGGCTCGGCTGTTTACTTTTAAAAACCTGTGTGTCACTGTTCCTCTGTCTCTCTCTCTTTCTATCTTTTACTTCGATAAAGTAAATAAATACATATAAGGAAGTAAATATATAAGTGGATGTAACTTGTTCATAGCAAGCTTATAAGTTCAGGGAGTTCAGGTTTTTTGAAGTTTAAAAGAAATGAAACATCTAAAAAAAAAAAGTCAGAAAATACAGTCACTACAGTAACAGACTGTAATTCACACTGTGCAACAAGAGGAAGATAACCCCACCATATATTAGCTCGCTGTGTGTGTGTGTGTGTGTGTGTGTGTGTGTAACTGTTTATACCTTGTTGTTGTTGGGTTTGATGCAGCGCACAAAGAAAGGGTTGGATGTGCTGAGGGTGGACATCAGGGAATGCAATGAATTCTGCAGAAGAGGAAATAAAAACTGTGAGATTGTGCACAGATATTGTAATAGCTTGATGTTTAAAGGTGAAGTAAGTGACACTTGAGAAAGATTTTGGATATTTGAACTCAACAGAACAGCTGAACAAATACTCTCTCCACTGCTTCTTCGGAATCTTCGCCTCATATTTCATGGACACGAGTTTCCAAGATGGTGAAACTACAGTAGCAGCTGGGGTAGCTGACTAATATTAAAATAAAGCAACGTCCAACATGAGTACACCCTGTTCCTAATTGGCTAGAATAGTGTTGTATGGAACAATCTGCTCAACTTTCTTTATTTTATTACCGAGCCTATCTATCTGTCGTACTGCGGGGAGACATTCATTGAATTTGACTAAAAGTCACGATTTTAGGACCAAATTATTAGTCTGCATCAAGTACCGAATCAATTAAGGAGATTTAAAAGATCGGTCTAACACGTTATTGAAACCTTTAAGGGCCGTGCTGAACCATCAAATTTGTAAAAAAAAATGTGGTCAGAAAAAATCTTGAAAGGAGACCTTTTAAAAGCTTAAGGAAGCATGGTCAAAACTGAACCACAGGATTGTGACTAAACTGCTATGTGTCCATAAGAAACTGCTATGTGTCCTTGTTACCGAGACTAATCAGAAAAAACAACAACTTAACTTTACGAGGGATAATATCCTGACTTGTGTTGTGCTGTGTACAGGAATAGCAATGAAACGCGTTATCGGGAACCGAGCACCATTAAGCCACCACGCTGCCGCTACAAGAGATTAGCCTATTTTTAATAAAAAGTAAAAAAAAAAAACTTTACAACCTAGGGTTATGAGATCCATAAGAAGCTTATACCCGTTAGCTGATTTTCTGAAAGGTGTAAAAAAAAAGTTAACAAAGGGGAAGTGTTTAAAAGTGTTCAGCGTGGTTAAAGTGCCGTCCTTGTTATGAATATAAATACACTGAGTATTATAAAGGTGCTTTCTACAGCTGCTCACCTTGAACTGGGAGCTGACTGTCGGCCTGCGATGCTGTGAGCTGCTTTTCATCATGTCCTGCCCACTCCTGTTACTCATCCGCTCAAACAGATCATACACGAAATCCAAACTGAATCAAGAGAAAGAAAGAGAGAGAGAGAGAGAGAATTTGGAAAATTATTAAGCATTTCATTGTTGTGTCTAAAGAAGCAAAGGGAAACAGCAACACCTCAAGAGCCTAAACCTAAACATACACACACTCACACTGCGGGAACCACAGACCTGCTAATGTTAATGTTGACTAATCAGGGAGGTGGAAAAAACTGTAAGCAAATGATAAAAAAAAAGCAGCTTCAATCTACTGCATGTAATTTGGCTAGACAAACTACAGACATTTATTATAAACTTGATATTTAACTTTTAAGATTTAGCTTAAATGCAATGTTACCATCTTGCTCACACTTTGTTTGAAGTGGAGCTCCTCTCACACTACTTTTCAGTATTAATTACAGCTGAACACACCTCAAATAGTTGAAAACAAAGTAAAAATGACCCCAGCAGTGTGTGAAATCACACTGAGAGCAATGGGCTGCACACCACTCTCCAGTCCCATTCAGCACGTTTACAGCCAGCTGACCATCGCTAATCCAATTTAATCAAACAATATCGAAATTTAAAGCTTTATCCTTATATATTTATTGTTGGCCATTCTCACTCAAGTTACCTACCACGTATCGAATATATATCTGATTTAGGATGGCATACTGTATGAATATGACTGAGGTCTGATCTGGAAAACATTAGATTTGTGCCACTAGACATTCAAAAATTAGATACGTGTCAATGTAGGATAAAAAAAAAAAAAATCAGATTTTAGTCACTTCAGGCTATTAATGTGAAAATGTGAACGCAGCCGTTAAGTCTTTAATCCAGACCGGTTTACATCTGCTACTGAGACAGGAGTGAAAAGTGATGTGTCAATTGCCAAGTTGTTAACAAGCTAAAAACAAAAGAAAAAAAAAACACTTCTTTAGACAGCAACTTCCGTCTAAGGAAGGCTGGACATAATGGAACGCTCCCATGCTGCACACACTCAGTACCAGAATGAGTGAGTCACCAGATCATTAAATGCAGCCTAAAAAACACTGAACCTAGTGTTATTCATGTTGGTTATGGATGTTAACTGTGAAAAGTGAAAAGTTTTTGCTTTAACTATGGAAAAGATGATAAGTCAACTACCAGACTATTTTTTTTTTTTTAATGGTCAACAATTAAAACGGAATCACCTTAACACACACAAATACACACCTGCTATCCCTGAGTAAGTTGAGAATGTCATCTCTGAAAGTATCTCTGTTTTTCTCCAGGATCCCTCTCACATCATACACCACCTAGAAACATCATAATATTCAACACTCGCACACATTGCAGTATGAAGGCACACAAACCTGAACGCTTAGAGAAAGTAAAGCATGCAACTAAGGGAACTCCAATGAAAAAAGTAAAATAACCTTCAAAACACTTTATTTTTAAGAACTCTCTTCACAGACCCACAACTTATTTTATAAACTCACATGGTCTGGTTAACTGCTGCACAGCAGACGAACTGAATATACATTGTGTGTTAGTTAGGATGTCTTACCTCTCCTGCATAGTGCTTCACTCCAAAGTTGTGCACAGCAACTCGGGGCTTTATATAGAAAGGGTTTTTCTGTGAGTGTGCACAAGACAAAAAAAGACAACGAGACAGAGAGAGAGGAAGTGAGACTAGTATTTAGGACAAATACTAAATACAGCAGTGGACATGGGAAAGGGAAGAGAGTCTGAACTGAGATGAAACTAGGAACATAAATAAGGACAGTATGCATGCTGCAACAATCAGTGCTATTCATGTACTACTTTACTGCCCCCTGCTGGACAAGACAAAAACACAATCTACAATTAATAGGAAAAATTTAATGATATCTAATTATTAGCCTTGGATATGAGAGATGTACAAATGTGTGTGTGTCTCTCTCTGTGTGTGTGTGTGTGTGTGTGTGTGTGTGTGTGTGTGTGTGTGTGAGAGAGAGAGAGAGAGTGAAGACTTTACCGAGTGTTGGCTGTGGAGCTTCTCCAGCAATGTAGCATCAGTGGCTTTGGGAAAATGACTTTCTTCATTCATCAGTGCCAAAAGACCCAGTTTCTGCAGAGGTGCAACACACACACACACACACACACACACACACACACACACACACACACACACACAAATATATTTAAATACATAAGATCTTTCTGCATACATAGGCTTTTACCTCCTGTAAAATATGTATCAGTGCACATGCATGTAGATTACCTTCTCTATTAGATCCAGACACTCTCCATTGTCCATCCAGTTCACATCATCCCAGATCAGTCCTTCCCTACACGCACACACAAATTATTATTTTTTTGACATATAGTACATTTAGAACATTACAAAAATCTGCTAACCTTGAAAAGTTTTTTAAAAACTGAGAAAATTGCATCTAAAGATTTCACACGAGCATACTTAACATTTTGACAGCCGGCATCTGACTACGACCTGAACTGGTTAGTGACTGGATTGATTCTCATCCCTGGTCCTGGAGACCCCCTGCACATTTTAGAGTTTCTTCAGTGATTTAACCAATCAGCTGATTAACATTTGAGTGTGTATGTGTATGACAGTGGGGCGCCCAGGACCAGGGTTGTGAAATACTACACTATGGCATGTAGTAAATGCCACACTATGGCTACACTACACTATGGCTGTGAAATACTACACTATGGCATGTAGTAATGTAGCTACAGTATTGAATAACTTGAGTTTTGCATTCACTGTGTAAGCAATAATACTAAAATAATAATAATAATACTATATATAATACTACTAGCAAGGAATTATGCATCTTGAGACACACCATCTGTGTTTGATAAACCATCATTATAGTCAAATATGCTGTATTTAGACTTTCTGGTTTAGGTGCCTGTGTGTCATGTCATTTCCCCCCCCCCATATTTTAGGCTGGTTTCTAGACCTCAGTAACAGCAACAATTGATGGAATTTCTCAGGCCACCTCACCTACACTGTATGTACGGTATATATGTACCATCAATACTTAGATCTGATACGGTTTAATCTAAGGTACAAATCAAACAACCACAAATCTTTAGACATCAGCATCCTTGTAGTCTTCCATCCATAAGTAATGATGTCATCATCAATGATACTGTTATGTAAAATTTACTTTATAATTAAATTTTATTTATTTTTATTTTATTTAATTACTATATAATATAACATTTAAATTGGTCTTTGCTATAGCTTAAACATGCTAGTTAGACTTCCTCTTTAATATAACCTCATATAAGATGATCCCCTCCGCAGGCTTGTTGCTCAGCTCTGCTGTTCACTGGTGGGCGTGGCTCAGCGTAGGACATTTACACAGACACTGAACCCGGCATGTTCAGGTAAGGAGTATAATGAGTGTTTAAGGTATGGAAATAAAAATGCATTATGTGAGGAGTATTTTAGCTGGATTAATAAAAGACACATGAAGGAAGCTCTAAGACCTCTGATAACTTGTTTAAAAATTGTAAAATAAGGGACCTTTAAATCAGTGAATATTTATGCTCAAGATAAATCCTAATTAAATGCTCCTTTCGCAATACCTTCTGCAACTATTACATCCAGGCAATTTATGTATGGCAGTCTTTCATTAAAAACAAATAATAAAGTCTTTTTATGCAGTTTTAAACCCATGAGTGTTTCTGGCTTTAGTCTGTAACGTCTGTTAAAGGCAGTCTAGTGCAATAAAATTAAATCTATGGCTTCTTTTTACGTTACAAATTACAATGAGTGTGAATGTCTTTTTAAATATACAGAGTCAGTAAAAACCTACTATCACCAGCATGCCAACACACACACACACACACACACACACACAATTTTTTTTGGACTAAAACAGTTACAATCACTGAAGTGTGTAAAAACAGGTTTATAAAAACATGAACTTGGCCTTGTGTAAGAATCGCTGTGGGTGTTGCATTATGGGTAAAAGAGCTTGGATTACAGCGTTCCATAGAGTGTACTGAATGATTGTATGGTCTTCAGTTAAAGGTCACATATTCTCTTTTAAACAAGTTATTATAAGATTTAGAGGTCTTCAAAATGTCTCAAAATGTTCCAGCTGAAATCCAGCTCAGATCCTGCATCCTGGCTGCTTGATTTTCTTTCAGCTTTACTCTTTTCCCAAACAGACTGTTTAGGTCTGTAGCTTTAAATAAACTGCTCTAAAGCTCCCCTTTGAGGAAGAGCATTTTCCTAACCAGAAAAAAATAATAATGGATTTCTCCAAGTTATGACTCGACCTTTCTCATGCGTCAATGAGTAGCAGCGATATTAATGTTAACAATGTGTCAGCTCAGTGAAACAGCCTGGAAACAATGCAGGGATCTCAGACAGGTCGAGCTGTGGTGAAAACACACACCCCTCATAATTACCAGGAAGAACATTTGTAGGAGGTTGTGATTGCTGTTATAAAGCAAGCAGAGTGTGAAAGCATCATATTAGGGATGAAGAATGCACACTATCCACTCCAGAGCCGAAACGGAAAAGCACTTTATAAACCTCTACTATTACATGTTTTTAGAGACTTCCTATGCTACTGTATATTGTATTGCATCACAACTGGATGAAATATTTTTACTCACCAAAAAACAACAAATTAAAAAAATGACAGTCGACATAAACGTGTTGTAACATTCTAAACAGAAGTACTGTAACTCGTACTTGATATCACAAAGGCAGCTGCATGTTTAATATGTTTATAGCTTTTCAAATATATA
>JAOTRS010000022.1:10045654-10058123 GCA_028565755.1 Dinotopterus cunningtoni
TGTGGCCCTTAAATACAATCAAAATTTAAAGTTGAATATTTTTTTTAAGAGCGACCCTTTAAAACTGTTCTACATGTTCAGCTTTCTGTTTACGGCAGGTTTAAGTACTGATGTACAAGATTCAGAGGTCGCTCAAGATCAGTGAATTTCCTTCAATGAAAAAAATTAAGGCTACCACTGTAAGCACCAAACTCATGAAAAACCTTTTATAAAACTGTCAAATCTTTTTTTTACTTTAATTTACACACTAATTCAAAGGGCTTTACTTAACCCCTTAAGGATCACTGCTACTTTTCAACTACTTTCGCCCCAAATGATGTAAATCCAAATTCAAGACATTATTATTTAGACAAAGTAGTCACTACTGTCTGTTTCTTTGTTAACGGTCGGGTAAAACTTTTGAAATATTAAATCTAATGTGTTTATATTAGGTTTAGTAATTCTGACTGACGAACAAATCCTCGAAGACAGAACGAAGTGAGCGTTTGAAGATGTTATCTGATTGACCTATGAATGAGGTCATTTTACTTAACTAGATATGAGAGGCGTTCAAGTTAAACTGGGACTTGTGATGACATTTCTGGTGAATGAAGTCGTAAAACTGATTGACTGATTTACAGAAGACTTCAAGCACAGTAATGTGATGAGACTCTCAGCCGCAGTGAACGACGATCCTGGCCGAGGAGGCTCGGAGCCCACTGCAGTCGTTCTTCTCACTTAAATGCACTTCGTAATGGGTGACGGGAAACTAGTTCGGCTAAGTTTTGAAGTTCTTGGGTCATGAGCAACATTTAAATGTTGTTAGATATAGTACCTACATTATAACAAAACTGAGGGGTTTATTGATGCTACTTTAATATTCATTCATTTTCTTTGCCGCCTATCCTGTTACAGGGTCGCGGGGAGAGTTTGGGCATTAGACAGGATACACCCTGGACAGTGTGCCAATCCATTGCAGAGCACACACACTATGGGCAATTTGGGAACGGCAGTTAGACTAATCTGCATGTATTTGCACTGTGGGAGGAAATGGGAGTACCTGACCAAGCACAGGGAGCTCTATGCACGCAAACCCAAGGCGGGACTCAAACCCTCGACCCTCCAGGTGCAAGGCCACATTGCTAACCACTAAGCCACCATGCCACAAGGGGTACATCAATGCTACTTTGCTACAGTATCTGTTACCTTTTTTATATAGAACTTGAGTGTGTCCGCGTTCTCAGGGCTTAACAGTAAAATCCTTTACACTAAGTCTTAATAAAATGAGCCCCTCTCAGAGAACTGTGTATATGGAAACCCCCTACTGTAGACTACACATGAGTTTTCCCATGAGGACAAACAAACAAACAAACTGTTTAGATGGCGCACATTTTTGTATAAGACGATATCAGAGCTACAAAACCCTGAAACATCTCTAAATATACGGTCAAAGTTTTCGACGACGACGATCACAACCGCGGGAAAAAAGTGTTTTTAAAGAGACACAGAGCCGGTCAGTTTATCATCGGTGTACACGAGATCTGACAGGGATGTCTGTGCTGTGACGTGCCGTCTAGTAAATGGCATTTTGAATCTTCCAGATGTCGATAAGATAGCGTGTGTGTGTGTGTGTGTGTGTGTGTGTGTGTGTGTGTGTTTGTGTGTGTGTATATAACATTTACCTACCGTTGAACAGCTTTAACTGTGTGATGTCTGTCTCTAAACAAATACTGGAACTGTAAAACCAGTTTTTCTTTCTCTCTCAGTCTCTATTTCTCTCTCTCTCACACACACACACACACACACACACACACACACACACACACGCACTAAAGCATATATGCCTTAGAGCTACACATTCTTAATGTACTGCATGTGCCATTAGAAAATGCAAAAGATTCATTAGCTCCTAATGGAGAGAACAAAAGGATGTTTATTCAACTGTCTGTAATTCCCAGGAAAAGAAAAACTTTATAGCCGTAAGCAGTAAGAGTGGTACAGTTTTAAAAAATATGTTTTATTTTATTTTATTGAGAATAGTTTTTATATTTTTGTTTTCTTTTTCATCTTTCAGCAAGTCGAACACAACTGATATCCTGACTTTTTCAGCTAAAACGATATATACCAGAAATACACACTCCTATATCAGGACCTGAAGCTAAAACATACAGGCACTCTTCCTGAGTGAGTGTGTGTGTGTGTGTGTGTGTGTGTGTCAGTAACGTGGGATGGAATTAGAGAGCCGGACTTCCAGAGCGATACTGCATTTAGACTGAAAATAAGCTTTCGCCACGCAGATTTCTGGTTGTGTTCTGGTGTGCGTGAGAGAGAATTCCTTGGAGGTAATTAAGTTACTTGGCGCATATGATTCATTCGAGTGTGTCAAAAGTAAACTTCCTGTTTTGGTGGCGGCTGATTGGTTGGCGGAGGAACTCCAGGCAAGCACGGCTCTGTCTGAGCAAAGTGCACTAATTGGCGAAGTGTCCCTTCTAGCAGCCTCTGTTTTAACAGGAAGAGATGAGAAAAATCCTCTAATCTATCAGTTCAATTCAAGGGAAGAACACACACACACACACACACACACACACACACACATATGCACACACAAACGCACAATCAAACAGCTCATCAATCGCCAACTCAAACATCAACAAAATCTTCCTGAGTGAACCGAGAAAAGTACTTTTCATCTTCACAAAAAAGATTCTAATATCCCTTTGAAAAATGTATTCCTTTGAAGATCAATATGTGTGTGTGCGTGTGTGTGTGTGCGCGTGTGTGTGTTTGACTCTGAGGTTTTGTGTTCCGCTCCTGACCTGTTAAAATAATATTCGGGTAAAAGAGGCCGGCCGTGTTGGAGAGGCTTTAAGGGATGAAACAAGCCAGAGCGACTTTGTAATCTCTTCAGTGCTTAGTGAGCATATACCACACACACACACACACACACACACACACACACACACACACACACCAAAAACATGGACTAACATATGCAATATCCTAATCTATTTGTGTGTGTGTGTGTGTGTGTGTGTGCGCGTGTGCTTTTTCAGCGACATGCCAGAGTCACACGTGCACGTCTCCGTGCTGATGGATGGTTTGTTTACTTTGGAACTTTATTCGCCGCCTGTTTAACTTCTCGTTAAATAAACAGTCCTGACTGATTTTAATTTACTTTGAAGAGTGTGAAGAGATGCACGTTTTATCCAGTAGACACGTTTGATGTAGATGCAAACAAGGTTGAGTCTGAACCAACACACACATCTGTACGTTATGACTGTAAAAGCATTCTCTCAGCTTGACACACACATTTATATACAGTATATACTATATATATGGTATACACACACACACACACACACACACACACACTAGTGTATGGAATCACTAGGGGCCATGCGATACGATGATATCACAATACCCAGGTGTTGATTCAATCTGTATTGCAATTCTGTTAGTATAACAATTTTATAAACATAATTCACTTTCTAAACTCCTCTTGGGTTCTGATTTCTTAAGACAATATCAAAAATCATATTGGTTCCTCCAGAGACTTGCTCTGTCTGTATGCGTGTCGAAAATGAATGCCAAAGTTTGGGGCCAATAACTGTAGGTAACATATTAGAAGATGCTCCATGGGCTAGTTACCTCTCTATCATGCACTAGTGTTAGTCATTTATTGAGCAGTACTGCACACTGTGGTATACGGTAACTGTGGTTCACTACTGTTACATGAATTCACAACGAAAACTCCTAGACACTAAAGTGAATGACACTAGAGACATTTCCAAGTTTTTGGATTCAAACACATGACAAATTAAAAAGAAAGAAGGAAAGAAAAAAACGATACACTCTGGAGGACGTTTCACTGGCACACTTGATTTCTGTTACTTGTCCTCGCTTGTCTGATCAGTTCTTCTTTTATCCTATGATGAAACACTTCTATCCTGATGGGGGAGTGTTCTCTTGCAGGACGACCCCAGGATGATGTCACGGCCTTTGCCATCACCAGATCCCGACAGCGAAAGCATTGAGACACTAGGTGTGTTTACATGGACCCAATGGGGACACGGCTGTTACAAACCACTTAAATGTTCTGGAAAGTTCCTTATCCTGGACATTAACTCTAAGTGACATTTGATAAACATGTTTGCGTGGTCATGTGAGAATCTGTGAATTTGTGTACCCGTGACATCATTTCCAAAACAATGGCATGTCTGTGTAGCACATGTGACAGAACTAAACAGAAAAGCTTGTTTTTTTGTTACTTAAATGAAGTTTCATCCAATTTCTATCCCAATTCTAATGATTTAATAGCATCTCATGTTCTATATTTAACCTGTTTTGAATGTATATCTTGAACAAATTGCTATAAAACAAATAATCACTGCGACATCGATTCATTCTGCTTATCTTCAAATATCATTTATCCTGTACAGGGTTGTGGGGAGTCTGGAGCCTTTCCCAGGAGCACAAGGCACGGTGAACCCTGGACAGGGTGCCAATCCATTGCAGGGCACACACACTACAGACAATTTGGGAATTGACCAATTAACTGTGTGAGGAAACCAGAGTACCCAGAAGAAACAAACCAAGCACAGCAAGAACATGAAAACTCCATAAACCCAAACCCTGGAGGAGCAAGGCTACAGTGGTGACCACTACACACCGCAGCCATCTCTGTGTCACATCCCCCATAATTTCCCTTAAAGGTGGGTCTGGATTTTATGGGTTAATGGGAATAATACCTCAATCGGAAACAAAATGCATCATGTAGACTGATCGTTGTAGGAATAAGTGTATCATTTCAGCCCCACGTGGGGGTAACATTAGAGGACTTGACAAGTTTTCCTGGAAGGAAATTTAAGCTTCCATTACTGATTAGTAAACTCAGCTCTCTTTCGCTCCAGTCTTTCACTGGGTCTATGGATGAGAAAGGGACATTGATTGGCTCAACATTTAATAAGCAGAAAAGCATTTAACCAATCATAGATGAGAATGAATTTGAGTACCCAATCATAACCTACAGTAGAAGGCGGGATTTGTTAAAAAAGATGGGAACCCTAACCTGACCTGGGTACTTCTTCTTCCCCTTCTTCTGTTACATTTTCGGATTAAACGCTTCACACTTTGCACATGTTATGTTCTGATTACATACTTGGAGCCTGTAAATGCACATCTTATCAGATGGTTTCCAAATCACCTGTAGTGTGTGATCGGGGGGGAATAAGTGTGTGTGCTTGTGCCCTGTCCATCCAGAGTGCCCATCCTGCCTTGTTCCTTGGGCTCCCTGAGACACACAGGTTCCCCTGCAACTCTATTCAGTTTAAGCAGTATGGAAAATGAATGTTATGATTTTTTTTGTTTTAATATTTGAGCTAAAAAGTCATAACTGACGTTTGGCGTTCCATGTTGCAGCAGCGGCATCATAAGCATAAGCTGGGTTTGGTCCAAATCATCACAGGCTACAGCAATGTTAACAAAGTAGCATGGCTGTGCATCGTTGTCACATTGTAACAAAGTTAACTTTGATGGCTGTCCTCAATATAATCATTCAATAAAACAAACCATAGCTACGAATTTCTCACAGCAAGATAGGGTAAGAGTGTTCAGTGCAATGTGACCGCAGGTTCTCTTCATTGCCATCCCATAATTACATTATGTGTGTGTGTGTGTGTGTGTGTGTGTGTGTGTGTGTGTGTGTGTGTGTGTGTGTGTGTGTGCGCGCACACATATCCTGAAGTTAAAAAGATTAGAAGGGGCAGCGAAAAAAGAGCTAGGTTACAGATGTGTGTGTGTGTATGTGTGTGTGTGTGTGTGTGTGTGTGTGTGTGTGTGTGTGTTTTACTTTGCTCACCAAGCATGGAAGGATAACAAGAGGGATTATGTTTCATGCCTGAGTATGGGGTATTGCAGGTATTATAGGAACTAAATCCTCTACTCTGTCAGTCTATGTAAGTGTGTGTGTGTGTGTGTGTGTGTGTGTGTGTGTGTGTGTGTCGTGGCCGAACAGCAGTTTCAGAGACTCTTGGAATGTTAACAGCAGCTCTGCAGGAAGTGAGAGAGAGGGTGGGAGAGTTAGAGAGAGAGAGAAGAAAAATGATGGAAAAGAATGAATGTTTCTCTGTTTTTCGCTGACTTGTAGCTTTAGTGAGAGTCGCTCAGGCCAACGCTGTCTATCATGACAAATGTATTACAGCACTACAACTTCGCCTGTTGCAGCGTCCAGGCAAACACTTGATTGATTTACACATTAGTTCTTGTTGGATCAGGCGCATGAAGGCAACACACACACACACACACACACACACACACACACACACACACACACACAGACAGACATGGTCTAAGTGGCACACTGACACAGTGACACTCACTATCTGTCTGCTGAGATACAGGATTAGACATATCCTCACTCTCTCTCTCACACACACACACACACACACACACACACACACACACACACACACACACACACGTCTTGTATTACTATGTTTGTGGAATAATTCTTGCTGACTTGGGTACTAAATGACAGTATGTCTAATGACAATCTTAATCTCAACAGCTAATAATGCATTAAGTAAGAATGAACACATTTCAGATTTGATTATTTTCATATAACAGCATGGACTGAAGTGTGTTATTCCCCTCATAACTTAATTATGTAGTTCATCTATGGTGATTTTTAGGTTGTTTTTTCTCTTGTTCTTCTACCAAACACACGGCGCATGCTTTGAATATTCAATACTTTAAACAGTGCACGATTGTACGCTTCTAAAGCTCAAACACGCCTTTACAAGGCAGAAGGTTATTTCAGAGTTTAGTGCTGCGGATCAGTTACTACAAACCACCTTTTTAGCAAACAATAACCGCGAGGATCTCAGAAGTAAAAGAAAGGACTAAAATCTTGGGCTTGGAGCTGGCTATGACCTACAGTAGGTGTTCACAATCATTCTACCTCACTTGATAGCGGCTGTCTGTCAAACTGCTCTCGCGTTCTGATTGGTTGCCTGCAGGTAACCGTAACCGAGCACGACAGTTAAAGGACGCAGGGTATCGCCCTTAACGTCTGGAGACACACGCAGACCTTGTGACTGTGATGAATCAGTTCTATTAGACACACACACATGCGCATACGTGAATGCACACACAGAGCGATTTTTAAAAAAATGCAGGTGCTTACATGCAGCGGTACAAGCACAAACAGAAATACAGCTCGACCAGTAGTTCTCCAGGCGAGCACACCTGCTGGGCGTGCAGCTGGGAGTTGCTTTTTATACTTTTTTTTTTTTACTTTTGGAGGTGTTCAAGCAGGAATAAATGGATACAGCGATAAGCCATTTACATTTGTCACAACTTGACAGTGAGATTATTCTTGGAGAAGTCCATAGGAAAGCTCCTCCTCTCATCTCAATTTTACTGCCTTGCTCTTTTTCTTCATATTCGTAGTCAAAAACCATCTATCCATCCATACATCCATCCATACATCCATCCACTATCTATATCTCCTACCCTGTGTAGGAGCACTGCGGTCTGTAACCTGTACAATGTGAGTAATTTGTAAATGCTAATCAGACTACACTGCATGTCTTTGGACTGTGGGAGGAAACCGGAGCACCCAGCGGAAACCCACCAAGCCGGGAGGTAAAAAAAAAATAAAATAAAATCAATAAATAACTACAGAACAAATTCAAATTAAAGCAAATGTTATTGCTGGTTATTTTGTAGTAAAACACGAATTTAAATGAATAGATGTATTTTGAATGACAACAGCAATGCTCACGATTAATACATGAATCTCTTTCTCAAAGTAAATTTTTAGCGATTAAAGTTAAAAAATATAATAAAGATATCATGTTTAGGAATCATAATTAATAGAGATCTCCACTGTTATATTACTGTAAAGAATAAGAATATGATGCGCTGTCAAAAGGTAAGGTAATGTATAGGAACATTCCTCAAGGTACAAATAACATAAATATACTCTTAAATGTACAATATTATGCAAAACCAAAACTTATGCGCACTTTATTCACTTTCTAAGGAGAAAGCGGGCTACATATTCCTCAGGAAACAACTGAAATGACAAGTCTTTGCACTCCGAAAATTTTATTTTATTACCTCTTTTTTTTTTATAGGCCCCTGGGGGTCTCTGTACACCACTTTGAGAACCGCTACCCTAAACAGTTCTCATTCACACAATATATAAACGCACATGCCTGTGAGCGACGAGCTTCCGCATGCCTTGCCCTTTCACTTATAGCCTCTAAAGGCTCCTTTGTGTTTAGCAGATAGGCAGCAGCCTAATGATATTTGACACTAGCAAGCGAAGCCTGGGTGCACACTAGCTATTTCGCCATTCATCAAAGGACAAGCGAACAGAAATTAGGATTATAGCTTCGTTTTTTGGCCACGTTTCAGCTCTAGGTAAGAGAAACTAGTCATAGATACTGTAGGCAGGACTTGAGAGGATTGGGAAATTAGTTCTAACACGTCATGGTTTCGTCAAACTCACAGGTGACTCAGGGGAACTCTCCCGGTGTTGACATCACTGCGACGCACCTTTTTATTCACTGATCATTCACAAGAGAGCATAAACAGTTAGTCAGTGTTGCAGCTACGCGATCTACATTACACTACCAGTGGAAAAGCTGCCCACATTTAAAAGCACAATAAATTATTTTTAAAAAATGATAAAAAGGTAAAGAATCTTAAAGCTACAGAATGTTTTTGCCTTCTTCTCTATTGCGAGCTACGCATTGACCAATAATGATGAGGTGTTATATCTTTCTCCCACACAGACACAATATCAAAGAAGAGAATACATACATGAGAATAAAATAATTTTAATTTTAAGAACCTAAGGAGAAGAGGAAAAAAGCTTGTTTTTCAGCTAGCGTGAGCCGTAACTTTAGGTAGCTAGCTAAGATATAAGAGCCAAGCTTTTGCCTGTTGTACTCTTCTCACAGAGCAGAGGCTAAATGTATCTGCTTTCCCGAAGGGTCTGTACAGATGAAGCTAATCCTAGCTATCCAGCTTAAATATAGTGTAGAGAACAAAACTATAGCATTTACCACTTTGTGTGTTCTCTGTGTACGGCATTATCCAATCATTAGGGTTAAGAAGAAAGAGGGTTTTAGAAAAAATTTCTGCAGCCATGATCGGACTCGCTGCTTCACGTCTGAAACGCTAGACTCCCAGGAACTCCTTCAGTGGACCAAACAAGTCCGAATTTTACAAGGGATGTGGCAATAACTGTGCAAGTGGTGTTCATGAATGCTTGTGTGTACAGTTCCCACAGACAGACACATCTCTTGCACAAGTTGTCAATAAGTTATTTGTCGATCTATCTGTTTTTAAAGGTTCAAGCGTTCTAATTGCTGAATGTTCATGGAAATGACCGCAGTGCCCTCCGGCCGGGATTATTACTCACAGCCTTCTTTAAAATGTTTGCATCATTCAAATGTTTTACTGAGGCTAAGAATCTCATTATCGTCCTGTGCTTGAAGTCTTCTGCTAATAGTAATCACTTTTACGCCTTCCTTAACTACAAATTTCACCACAAGTCCCAATTTGACTTGAACACTCCTTTGTACAAATAAATAGACCAACATCACTCAATAATCACTGGCTGGTTCTCATGAGTTCTCCAGTTCAATAATTTCTCAACTGGGATACAACAAAATCTGTTCTTACAGTCTAATACTGTACCTGTATATCCAGGTTTATATTTCTACAAACGGAAAGCCTTGTATATCAGTAACAGACTGATAAGATGGCATAATAATTTATGGTCTTCGTCTCCAACAATGAAAAACAATTGTTCTGGCTATTGTGTATGTGTGTGTGTATCTCTGTAATTAATGGAGTAAGGCATACTATATCTGCATGAGTGTTAGTGTAGGAATATGACAGGCACTTGGATTTTTTTTTTTCTTTTGACATTTTTTACTGAGGGGTGGGGCTTAAGGCGCACAGCTGCCATGTTGAGCATTATGCATGACCGCAATTGTATTTTAAGCAGTGGCCTCTACCTGTTTTTACCTGTTCGAAAAAAAAACTAAAACTCCAACATTCCTGAACGCTTTTTCCTTACTCTCATTTACTTTGTTAACATTGACATGTTCGGTGACACTTTTTCTTTATTTGGTAGCTGGCTCTTACCAGTAATTGTCTAGTCTGAGTTTAATGCTTTAGTTTGGCTGATGACATTTTGACATATCTGAGCTTGTGTATGACACATATGCACAAATTTCTTATCCGTTCCGAACTGACACCCCTGAACCAGCTTTGGCAATTACTACTGCTTGATGGTTTGGCTGACTCACGGAAGCTCGGGAATATCAAATTATTTTTAACCCCAAACTCAATAAATTGTAATTTGTAAAAATATATTTAGAAATCCTATACACTGTAATATTAGTGAAATCTTCCACTTTTTTTATTGAATGATTTGTGTAGACTAGAAACAAAAAAAAGAGAAAACTTGGACAAGGACAACAACTTTTTACCTCTGGCAGAATATAATCCTAATTTGGAAATTTTATCGCTGTATCTTGGTATGCTTAGTGTGTAAGATTATGAACAAATAGACCATATACAACAATAAAATGGTTCAAAGGCCAGATCTCCTTAATGATTATTCATTACTATTTCATACACTTGGACGGTCTGTGACTTTGCGGAATCCCCACCTATTATGATTCCTATATCTCAAAAAGCAGCGCTACAACGATCAAATAACGCTTTCGCCATGATCGCTTGTCAAGTTGAGAGTTACGATGATAAATTTATCCATTCAGCCTCCCTCTAGTATTTTATTTAACCTTACATAAATTCTCCAAGGCGCTACTGGCAGGGAAGCTTTGACACCCATAATCACTGCTTCAAAATATACATTTATTACTATTTAAAGTAACATTTCTTTTCTTATTTCCTTCTTCTCGTTTATGCTTTAAACTGTTTGAAATGGTATTCCTGACTCCAACTGAGCTTTAGTAACCTTTTAATTAGTTGGAACTGCGGTCTAGTTGATCCAATCCGACGTTAGATTCCACCCACTGGCTTTAATGGAGCATGTTGACAGATTTAATGATTTCATGGCATGCACCAAGGATTATAAGCTAATAGTGAAATTAATTATACATATGAAATATACAGTATTACAGCAAGATCGGTTACATTTTAGGTACCTTTTGCATATTAATGAATCAATCAAAAACAATAATTTTGCCATATATACTGTATAAATATTATTTTGCCATATACAGTATACTGTATATAAAGCCTAAAGATATTCATTTCTATTGGCACCCCAAGCCTAGCATATAGGGTGGACTGAAGTTCATGAGCAACTTTTCAACTGTTAATATATTGGACTGTGCAGGAGCTTGAGCACATTGCGGGAGGTTTGGGATTCAGACGCAAGAGTGTGTGCAACTTCTAATAATAGCGCCTGGACGGGAGAGAGGAAACGGGAGGAAAGGTAAGGAAATGCCAGAGAATTCCTCCGGGAAGCGCTCCAAACTCTTTAACCCCGGTCAAACCGGCAACCGTCTGCGCACACAGTGTCTCTACGAAATAAATGAGAAAAGGACGTAATGAAGGATGAAGGAAAGAAAAGAATGGAAAAAAACGAAAGATGGGGAAAATCATCTTTTTTCTCTCGCAATTAAACTTGAACAGTTGCGCTCTTGCCCCAGCCTGCCGCAATGTCTTCTGCATGATGCACATGTATTAATCACATCTCACAATAAACTCACCTCTGTGAAAAAGTTATCCATGTTCCTTCTTATTGCCAAAATTCCAGGCGGACTTCATGCACGTCGCGCAGCCCGGTCAGGCCACTTTCTGCTCTCTTTTCCGCTCACTGCTCTAATTACAGATGTTAAATCCTCACTCCATTTCAGTGGCTCAAGTTCCAGATCGCAGTCTCCTCTGCCACACACACACACACACACACACACACACGAGAACTGGACACTTCTTTGTTTCAGAGGTTACAGATGTTCACGAGACGCGCGCGAGATAACAGAAGAGTCCGCGTTCACGAGCGCTGTAAATCCCCGTCCACTCTGAACGGCGTGGCGACGCGCGTGCATCGGTAAACAGCCGTCTACAGCCGAGCTCGCGGTCTCTCTCTCTCTCTCTCTCTCTTGCTCTTGAGCTCTGTAGCTCCGCCCTGCATTCAGTTTGAATGAGAAGGGAGAAGAAAAAAAAAACCGGTAGCCTCGCGCGCTCCTCCTGCTGTTTCACGGTGAGGCACCTTAAGCAGCTTTATCGGACTTGAATGAAGTCGTTAGAAAAGTTCCTGCGTCGCTCCTCGTACTAACCAGTGGTGTCAAAAGTATTCACATTCATTACTTGAGTAGAAGTATAGATTCTAGGGTTTAAAAAGACTTCTTTAGAAGTTAAAGTATCAACTCAAGCTTTTTACTCAAGTAAAAGTGTAAAAGTACTGGTTTCAAAACTACTTAAAGTATAAAAGTAA
>JAOTRS010000022.1:10103668-10116565 GCA_028565755.1 Dinotopterus cunningtoni
ACACACACACACACACACACACACACACACACACACACACACACACACACACACACACACACACACACACAAAACCCAAGCCTTTTCTGTAGGGTGACATGATGAGCAGATCTCGGTTTCCATGGATACACATCCTACGTAAGGAGAGGATACAGAATGGAGAGATTGTGCTAATCTATAACTTTTTTTTCCCATGAAGAGTAGAAGAAAATTGAGGTAGGAAACGCATACATGAAAACCATTGAGGATTGAATTATGCCACAAAAAAAGATGATAGCAAACAAGGAAACATTAATTATTAATTACATGACTAGCAGAATTTCCCATCAAAGATGTGATGTGATGTGATCAGACAATGGTATTAATTTAGTAAAATTGATCTATTTGAAATATAGGTAAATGTTGTCACCCGACCATGAAAAGCTTCCTAAAATTAAAACAACTTAAGGGTGTATAAATATATTAACAAAATGTAAGGGAGGAGTCGGCAATACAAGAGGAAGATTGTTGGTATTTGAAGACAAGAGTCAAGCAAATCCTCCCCTTCCTTCAGTGCTCGTTTGAAAGCTTTCTGCCCACACATTAATGGACGCACATGGCCAAGGCAATCACTGCTCTCGATTCCACTGATTGCATCCCCCATGTTCCCTCCCCTTACCTCACTGAAGTATAACATTGCTGTTGCTCATTCAATAGAGATTTTATTTTTTCATACAGCTTAAAATTAGCCCTTTATCACTGCAGCTTCATTCATTCATTCATTCATTCATTTTCTATACCACTTTTCCTGAGCAGGCTCATGGGAAGCCTACATCCTATACCAGGAGACTTTGGGCATGAGGTGGGGTACACCCTTGACAGGGTCCATTACAGGGCAAAAGCCTGGTGGAGCCATTCAAATTTTTAACATTATATCATAATATTGATGTTCATTTTAATATTGTTAAAAATGTTATCCACAACAGGTGGCACGGTGGCTTACTGTAGTGGTTAACACTCTCATCTTGCACCTCTAGGTTCTGCGTACATTTCCCGCCTCTGGTCTGTGTGCATTGAGATGCATTGTTCTCCCCAGGCTTGGTGGGTTTCCTCCTGGTAATCCGGTTTCCTAGTCCAAAAACATACGGATTAAGTTGCCATTAATGTGTGAATTAGTGTGTAAGTGTGTGTATGTGTGTGCTCTGCGATGGATTGGCACCCTGTCCAAGGTGTACCCTGCCTCGTGCCCCAAGTCTCCTTGGTTAGGCTCCAAGCCTCTACCACCCTGTTTACAGGATAAAGCGGTATACAGTAGATGATGATAATGACTTATCTTTAACTGTAGATTGCCAAGAACTGTTTTTAAACTAGCAATAAGTATTACTGTAGCTTGCAAGTGCAAGTGTTTAGTATTAGCTTGCAAGTGCTTTGGTATCCACTGTTTTTGTAACATTTAACTTTTATAATATTGATGAAACATATCCATATGAAATGTGGCTGCCATGTTGGTAACGCATTTGATATTTTCTTCAACAAATTTGCCGTTCCCCTGCCCCCCAAGTAAGAGGGAAAAAAAAATCTATTTTTACATGAGAGCTTTTGGTCAGAGTGCTTCTTCAGGGCATAAAAAGACAGCAAAAGTAGTAAAGACGACAATGCACGTCACTTGTTTAGCTTCAATACAAGGTACCAGAGCAAATTACTCTTCATGAAGGATGTGATCTGAACAGGAAGTTACATTATGCCAGACAGTATGGATACACACATTAGAAATACTGTAACCACTAAGTTGAGTTAAATGAGGATTTTGACGTGGGTGCTTTATTATGAATAAACTACAATAGAATAAGTGTTATGTTCTATGTATAATGTCTGATGGCTATGTATGATGAATGACAGCTGATGGCTCTATTGTTGCATATTACTATTGTTTAATTTTGTTTCTTGACTGTCTACTACTGGCACTTTGTCTTTCATTGTTGGTTTACTATATTAAGAATTACATTTCCTTAGAGATGTTAAACGTCTCAAAGGAACAGATTGACACAGGCAATGCATTGAGGCGAATCAAGTGAGGCACTTTTAACCTCTGTATTACAGCTACCTCTTGCTGTTTAAACTGAAATTTTACTCTTTCAAGAAGGTCTCTGGCTGAAAGCTTCCATATATTTAAAAAAAAAAAAAGATTTTTTGCACAGATTGAGTGTGAGGATGCTTCTTTTCAGTATTTGTTCAATGTTTTATAGCTCCAGAATCTAAGATAAGTCTTTATACTGGATGAGGGTTGTTTTCATATTCTATTGACTGCAAGTAATACATAAGAGAAAAGAGACAAAACAAAGCATCTACTGTAGTTATAGGACCATCTATCCATCCATCTAGTAACCTCTGTAGTCCAACCAGGGACCATGGAGGCCAATGGTAACCAATGTACTTCTTCCCAATGCCCCCTCTCAGCATTCACACGTTACACCCAGTTTGGGAACACCACTTAGCCAAATCTGCATGTCTTTGGACTGTGGGAGGAAACTGTAGAATCCAGAGGAAACCCACTAAGCACAGGGAGAACATGTAAACTCCATGCACACAGATACGATGCGAGAATCGAACCTGGCCAGGAATTGAACAGGGAGCCTGGAGGTGCAAGGTACCAGTGATAAACACTAAGCCACCATGCTGCCTCGAAATGAATGGTAAAAGTAAAATCACTGATTTCTTTTGTTGTTGAATTAGATTTTTTGTTGTTGAATTAGAAAAGAATTAATTGTTTTTGGATTTCAGTTTAGTTTTCTATACACACACACACACATACAAATATACTTTTTTTTTTTTACTATCCCTAATGCAGCTACTGTAATTAATTAACTAACCTTACTCTTAGTAAACAACCTTTTTACCTTTTTTTATGATTACACTTTTATTTATTTATTTACTTACTTACTCACTTAGGCTTGATTGTACTCATCAGGTAATTCTGGGTTTGTGGAAATGGGCAAATATCTATAATATGCACCATCAAACTTTTATATTGAGGGGAAAAATATTATAATATTTACATATATCACATATATAATGCATATATAGTGCATTATGGCTGTCTACCATATAAAGGTACTACGGTTTCCTTTCACAGTCCAAATTAGACTAATTGGCATCCCCAAAATTGCCTTTAGTGTGTAAATGACTGTTCAAGAGTGTGTATGTGTGTGTGGCCTGCAATGGATTGGCACCCTGTCCAGGGTGTACCCTCCCTCGTGCCCTGAGGCTCCTGGGATAGGTTCCAGGCCATCCCACCCTGTACACAGGATTAAGCGGTATAGATGACGATGAGTGAGTGAGATCATTTTGAAACTAACATGACAGGAGAGAGAGCGCCACCTGCTGTATAACACTGAAGTTACACAAAGCTGATTTATTGAAATAAAGGGAAAAACATTACATTTTATTTATATTGCCAAAAAGATGTGAACACATGACCCTACCATATGTGCTTGTTGAACACCCCCTTCCAAAACCAGTGGGGTTAATATGGCTCAGAGTAGGAGCTGTAACTGCTCCTACTCTGAGCTAATGTAACGAAAAGTCCTGGCATACAGTCTGCACTTACCAAAATGTTCAATTCAGTGGTTTGTGCAGGCCACTTAAATTCCACTTTAACAACCTTGTGAAATCATATCATTATGGACCTTGCTTTGTGCAGAGGATATTTCCTGCTGCAACATGTTTGGGCTTCTTAATTCTAGTGAAGAGAAATTGCAATAGTAAAAAGACACAAAGCCATCCTGTACAGTTGTGTGCTTCCAAAATTATGGCACCAGTGTGTGGAAGAGTCATGGTGTGATGGTCAGGTGTCCACATGCTTTTGGCCATATGGTGCATCTTTATATCACAGGGCCGTTGTGAAATGCTGCTTGTGAATGTAGAAAAGAGTTTTGTAGAAGGAGTCAGTACTTTTATGAATGAACATACACCTGTTATACACCGGACTAACATAACTGCTTTTTGTACACTTCACCCTGTCTTTACCTTACATATGTATTTTAGGTATTTTAGGTTTTAGTAAAGAATTCTGGTTCAGTTATGCCATCTGCCAAGCTAAAAAAACAAGATTAATATGAATGTAATGTTGCTTTCTTTCATACCTTCCTCGAGAGTCTGTATTATCGTCACACTTAATTTTCTCTCTCTCTCTCTCTCTCTCTCTCTCTCTCTGAAAGACTTAACTTTAATTTCTTGGTTTTGTATTTTGTATGGTAGTATTTAGTTCTTGGCATCCCTTGTGCTGTTACCTTGTTAAGGCTTGCAAAATTCAGCACTTGGTACAGTCTGTGGGTGGGCTTGGGGTCACAACAACACCATGTAAAAATTCCACAACAATACAGAACACACACAAACACACACACACACACACACACACACACACACACACACACACACACACACACACACACAGGAGCATGGACTGTGACAAGCACAGCTCACTAATGAGATGAAGAGATAAAGTCTGGACATTCTGGAGATTAATAAATGGTAATGGACAGGCTCTGGATACTCAGTGACCAAGAATGTTTCAGTTATCCTCCACTCTGGACATAACAAACAAAAATAGGTAACATGACTTTTATATTTTTTGTTCATTGTTATATTATTATATGAATAATTTATTATTCAATGTTACATTATTAAATATAACAATGACTAGCATAATGAATTACAACAGGTAGTCTCTGAACATGACATGTCCCTGAACATGGAAGACATGAATGCCCATATGGGGAAAACTGTTATGTTTCCAAATGAATATGTTAAAACCCTTTGTACTTGAACTGAGAAACTGCCCTGCTGGTCTGGATGCACCATTGTCTTTGGCTGTACAGTACAGATAACTGGTACTTTACAGAAGAAAGAAGAAAAGAAACAACTGAAACCCAGGATGTTGAGCACAAAGTTACAAGGGCTCCAAGGGTCAAAGAAGCCTACAAGATCAAATATTGTGTATGTAGGTTAGGAGAGCGCCAGGAATGATGCTTTTTGTTGAGAAGTTGACAGGTGAAGCTGAGCATGCTGCTCCAAGAGGTGAGCTGAGTGTTGTTTATGAGATCACAAAGCAACTAAGTGGTAAGAACACTACCCAGTCTGCCCGTCAGAGACAGGGTGGCAAAGAAAGATGGCAAACATCTCACAACAGAGCATGAGTAGGCACCAAAATGGGTACAGCACTTTCATTCATTACTCAACCTGACAGGAACGGGCACATTCAGTACAGAGCTGGAATGTATCAGACAGTATTTGCTCTTAGGGACATCATCAAGGAGTGCATTGAATTTAATACCTCTTTCTACCTTTGTGTGACTTTTTAGAAAGCCTTTGACAATATGCACCATGACACCCTGTGGAATAATATGGGTGCAATGTGGAGTTCCTCCAACGATGCTTGCACTTTTTTGCAGTGTCAGTGGAAATCTGTCAGAATTTTCGTTTCATTGACTAGAAACCCTTTGCCCAACTTTAAAAGCTTGACTTTGCTGATGACCTTGCTGCTCTCTCCACAAGACTAAACTAAAGGTTCAGCTGTAAAAATAAAGGTCCAGCTGTACATTGGCACTGTGAAATCACTTCTGCTATCTGGTGCCTAGTGCCAGCATGTAACAAAAGGTGACCTTAACAAGGTCAACACCTTCCACTAAAGATGCCTCAGGAAAATATTACAGTACTTATTCTAACCAAAAAAGATCTCCAGTGAAAAACTGTACAAGAAAATAAGGAGCCAGAGTGTAGTACAAGACATTAAATATTGCCATATCCTATGTCTTTGGACATGTCATCAGAATGGAGCTGAACTCCAAGACTACCTTTAGATGGACACCATCCGGGAAAAGAAGCCAGGGCCTTTCCAAACAACCTGGTGGCACACAGTGACAGCTGAGGTGAAAGAGATGAGCTTAAGATAAAGGGAGGAACAATGCTCTGCACAAGACAGGACCCAATAAAGGCAAATCGTTGATGCCTTATGTCCCACTGGGGAGGTAGAGGACTAAGTATGTTCAGCTCTTGTGCAGCTTTAACACCCACACAGAGAAGGAGAGTGCAAGTAATTGGCTAGAGCTTTAAAAGAAAAGATTGTTGATGGGAACTATGTGTATATGAGGGCTAACAGAGACAATCAGGGCCATAGATTTAAGTGATTTTTTTTTTCTAGCAGGGTAGCAGCTACTTCTAAACCAATGATGCTCGTCCATCTAGGAACCTGTCCTCTTCCACCAATGACAGACCTTCGGGAGTAAGGGGACGCCCACCTAGCCGGCCAGCATGCAGAAAGAAAGGGACTTTCTAGGACTGTTAATAGTGACTGCTTTGATAGATTGATCGATAGTGATCGTCTCTCAAACAAAAGATACTGGAGCTTCAAATAGAGAGCTTCTTTGGTGTATCCACTCTCTATACCCACGTTTGCTTAAAATTGGGAAATTTTTTTTGATGCCAATCCATTCACAATTATTTGGGAGAAACTGAAAGAGCTCACAAACCAGTTTTTCCAACATGTTCCTATGACATTAAAAACTCCAAAGGAGTATTCATGAGAATCCTAGATGTCTTTTGGCAGAAAGTGCCAAAGATGCCGAGGATGAGAATGGATAGAGCCCCTGGACAGCGCTCGGTCCTGTGCTATTGTTCTTACATATTCTTATTCTTATTCAAATGGAAATTGGAGATTTGTAATGACTTCCCCAGCCTGAACAAACTATAAGCCTTTCGTCTGATTTATGACCTCATTATCCAGCTTGCAAAAGCGAGCTACATCTCTACTTAGGGACACTAAGGGATTCTGGCAGGCCTCCCTTAAAGAAAAGGGAAAAATAAAGACAACCTTTTCCACCACTGGAGGTCACTAGAGCTACAAGGCAAATCTGTCTGGACCTCATGATGTACAAATGACCTTCCTGTAGCTCACAGATGTTGCCCTAAGGCACCGCCAGCTTTAAATAGCAGCCTACCTCAATGATATCACAATTTATTTAAAGATAAATGTGCCTGGTACACCTGAAAAAGTACAAATATGAGGACAGATTTGAGCAATCATTTGAAACCTCTTAAATATGGCACACACTTAAAACCATCATTAGACACACAGGAAAAATAGTTCACAAGTCATACCATGCCCCAAGCTAGCTATCCATCTCAATGAGTTTTCCTCTGGCTTTGAGACTATGGCCTAGTTGTGGCATTATCAGGGTTATAAATGTCAAGTTCAGAACAATGCACTGAATGATTTTCTATTTCAGACAAATTTGAGAATTACTTATTGTCTTAATTGCGGTAGAATAAATGCTAAGAAAGGGCGTTTCTCTCTTCAGAGGAGTTAGGAGGTATGTGTGAGAGGGGCTAAAGAGGGTTTTGTAAGAATGCTGGATGCTATTGTGAAATTTTGATGGTGTCATATGTAATCATCCTGTCTTCCACCATATGCAAGCTTATACTGTATTTCACAAAAATAGTAACTTCATGTTTGAAATTGGCTTTGTTGTAATTTTTTACAGTATATTTTTGGCAGATTCATGTGATTTGTCTGTAGACATATTGTTCCAAGATTTTTTTTTTGCCCTTGTGACGTCAGTAAATTTTTCTGTAGAACCAATTTGAAATAAATTTTTCTTTAGTACCCCTTCTATAAAACAATATCCCTTCAGATTGTCCCCAACAGAACTTGGGTTTCTATAGAACCATAATCTATAAACTATTTTTAAATACTTTGATGATTGGCCAGCATTGGTACTGGCTCAAAAATTAAATAAATGTTTTTTTCACCTCTATGAGTCATGAGTAAGGGTGGCATGGTGGCATAGTGATTGGCACTGTCCATTCGCACCTCCACCCAGGGTTGAGGGATCAATTTCCGCCTCAGTTCTGTGTGCGTGTGGAGTAGCATGGTCTCCCTGTGCTTGGTGAGTATCCTTTGGTTGCTCCACATTCCGCCCACAGTCCAAAGACATTCAGGGTAAACTAATTGGTGTTTCGAAGTGTGTAAATGTATGAGTGTCTGTGCCCTGCGGTGGATTGGCAACTTATCCGTGGTGTATTCCATCAAGTCCCCTGTGATAGGCTCCAGGCCTCCTGTGACCGTGTACAGGAAAAGCAGTACAGAGAATAAGTAAGTGAGTAGTTTTCTTGCCTTTGCTCTCATTTTCACTCACTCATTCTCTATACCGCTTATAGTGGGAGGCCTAGAATCTATCCTAGGGTACCCAGGACACAAGGGGGGCTACACCCTTGATGGGCTGAACAGTCCAGTCCATGGTAGGGCACAAGCCGCTCACACACTTACACAATACTGAAACACCAATTAGCCTAATCTGCATGTCTTGTGGGAACTGTGGGAAGAAACCAGAGTACCCAGAGGGAACCCATCAAGAACAGGGACAACATGCATACTCCATGCACACAGACATGAAGGGGGACCTGAACACATGACCTTGGACGTGTGAGGCCATAGTGCTAAACAATATGTCACTGTGCTGACTACTTGCATTTGTAATTCTTATTATTTCCTACAAATAGAGATTTCAACACTTATAAGACAGTGCTTTAAGCATAAACAAATATTTGCTGGTCATGATTTAATGGTTAAGCTGCACTAATAGGATTAACTCCTGCTCTTTGTTTTTAAAAGATGCTCTGAGTTGCTCTGAAAATCTTCATAACATAATAAAACATTTGTTCTCCTAGTTATTATCAAAGTTGTTTTTCTGGTTTTATCAATACATCAAATTTCATGAGGCTTTAAGCATTACCAGTCCTTTTTATGGAAACAGGTATAATAATATAATTTCCCAAACTTTCAAATAACTTTTCCAAATCTTTGAATATGTAGCACACAGAGCATTAGTGATCGAGCATAAAAAGAAATCAGCTTTCCTAAGTATTTATAAAATTAAACCCCTTTATTGTGTTCGAAATACAAAAGAAATACTAAAAAAAGAAACAGCAATACAGACACGCAGGCAGTTTATCAGACAGTCTTTGGGGTAGCTCAGTCTATTAGTCAGGCGTTGTGGTGCTTTGTTCAGTCTTTCTCCTCAGGCCATCTCTATGTTGGCTCAGTTTTTTTCCCATAGTATTTGGTTATTAAAAAAAATAAAGTGGTAATCTTTAGGCCAGTTCATTCTTGTCTGTGGCTATCTCAGCATGGCTGGCATCAGGACCTGTGGGTGCCAGAAGGGTCCTGCGGTTATAGTGGCCCTTCATGATGCCTGAGTTGTTGTTCTCATTGAGGATCTGCTTCTGCTTTTGCCGATTGAGCGACTGGACAAGGCCAAGCACCACAGCAGCAAGCGAGTATTGGCCTGTAAGCTTGCGGGGCTGCAGGATAAGCGGGTTGGGCTGCACACGGCCTAGAAGAAAATGTGTTCGAATTTTGCCCTCCTGCTCGCTGATGCCCTTTACATAGATCTCCCCACGGTATTCGAAGGCAAAGCCGCGCTCCGTCAAGATGCTGTATGTTTCCTCGGGGACCTGGATTTTTCCACTCACACCTGTGCTGTCCATGCGGCTGGCCAGGTTCACCGTTTTCCCCCAAATATCATACTGAGGTTTTTTAGCACCGATCACACCTGCTACCACAGAGCCATGAGCCATTCCTGAGAAGGTTAAAGAATAAGAAAATGATCATGAATACACAGAAGAGGAAGGGAAAAGGCAAAATATGTTCTGCCAGTTCTCCCAGAATTTCAGTATGTGTTTGTATAAATGTCGGGTCTCCTACCAATTCGGAGTTGGAAATTATTAAAGGAGTGTTTGTTGATCTCTTGTATGCTCTCGTTTAGAGCAATGGCAAAGTCAGCCAGAGCGCACAGATGACCCCATTTATCTTCACATTGCTACGGAAAGACACACAGACGTGTAGAAAGCGAGAGAGAGAGACAAGCATGTACATGTTTATTTCAAGGGCATTATTTAGAATTGCTAATTTTAGTCCAAAAGTGACATCAATATTTATGTGGGGAAATTTTGCATGTATTCAGATTTTATCTCTGCAGCTGCTAAAACTGATTTTCTGAGCTCTTCATTCAGATTATGCAAAATGATCTCTTTGAGGTTGCCAGATTTTTCAGTAGAGTTTTATCAATAGTGTCGAGACCACTGCCTAGACCACACACAAACATTTGTCTTTAAGAACAGAAAAAAAAAACCCAAAGGGATAAGAAATTGCAGTAATTAAGATGGAAATAGTGTTTTTTCTGGCTTTGCAGTCTAATGGGGAATGCAATATAAATTAAAGAAGGTGTAGAGATGTAAAGAAGAATGATGTAGGCGATCAAATAGCCTTCTATATACATCTATATACAGGAATCTAACATCAGTCTGGTACAGTATATTATAATTGAAAAGTCTTAATTGCTGCAAAACTTGGTATCATGTAACATCATAGCTCATAAACTAGCATGTGACGCAGTACATCCGATTATTTAGCTTTTTTTATTCGTATACATTTTATTTATTTTATTTGTTTATGTAGGTGATAAAGACATTTTTCTTTGTTATATCCCGAACCAAAATACAAATTGCTATCTTATTAAGGTTTTTGTGCTTTACCTGTTTTTCAGGTGACAAGCCAGAGACAGCCATGTATGTACTGCCAATGGTTTTAATCTTCTCAATGTCTTGAAAACGTTCCTCTCCCAGCAGCTGTAGGAAAAGGTGAGATGGCAAAACAAAGGTCAGGATAGTGGAAAAGCACAGACTAAATATAGTTTTAAAGGTTAAGGCAGAAAAACAACCAGACTTTGAACATTATATATACCTTGGGTGTATAAATTTACTATATTACTCTGTGCTGAACAACAACAGGTGTAAATTCTTTAAGCACAAAGCTGAAGTCAGCAGAAGCAGCAAAATATTCAACTCCTTTTTCTTTATTCCCATAAGCATAGGTTTTGCCTGTTATCATAAAGATACACAAAGACAGCCCAATCCATGGATAGAGAAAATAGCAAATTCCTTGTGGCAATCAAAGATTAAATTTTACGAGAGTTTACTGATGCACTGATGCTTTCTACTTAGTAATCTTTCTGGTAATATTACTTTCTCAGTAATATAATTAAACTTTTCATATACAATGTTATAACTATAATAATATTGCCTGACACTGTTATAAGCACAATATTATGAATTATAAAATACAGGTTTGCGACTGTAAAGACATTCAGTGACATTTATTTTTAAGATTAACGAGGAAAACTCAAGTCAAACTGAGACTTTTGACATTCCCTTGCTACACTAATGTATTTATCCCAGTATTTTACTAGTGCTTGGATACGATCAAGAGAGCAAGTCTGCTGAGTACGCTATGATCTTCTTCACGTGTAAAATGCTAGCCTCCCTAGAACTCCATTAATGGTTCAAACATGTGAAAAAGACACAGATAGAGGTTAGGGCTATATTGGGGATGTGGCAATATCTCCTAGGCAAGTTCTTGTAATGTGCTAGTGGTGTTAGTGAGTGATTGCGTGTACAGTTCCCTGAGATGAAAAAAGTTATGAAAAATGAAAAGTTATTTGTCAATTTTTAAGATGTTCCACTTGCTGAATATTCACAGGAGCGGCTCAGAGACACCTTAAATCGTCAGTCACAGAAATATGGCGTTATTAAACCATTTGCAGCATTCAAATATTTTATTGCAGCTAAGAGTCTCATCACCATATTGTGCTTGAATCGGTTTTACACCTTCATTCACATGTCCAGGTTTGACTTTACGCCCCTTTACTACAAAATGAGCTATTTACAACTAGCCAACATGCCAAATTGTGAAGTTATGAACAATATATTTCAAGCCTCAAATATAGCAAATAGGTTTTTAATGATAGTGATCTTGTAATCATTTATTCTTTAATCATTCTCTGCTGCAGAGCCATTATGGATATAGAGATGGTTTCGAAGCAGAATGTGTAAAGGCATCAGGCACGAGGTAATCAGCTTCCTGTTACATCAGGCTGTTATATCTGAAATGTGTGATGTATATTTGCAATTTACGCATTTTTACTCTTAAGATCAAATGAACAGAGCAGCACACATGATATATGTGAAATCTAAGTCTAAGTGCTGCAACCTTTCTGTGCTAATAAATCTATCAGATATTTGGCATTTAATACCACTCATTTCTCTACGCTGTTATCAAAACTGTTAACACACTCATCTGGATTTTTTATTTTTTCTGGGAATTGTTCGCCACAGTTCCAATTCCACATTCGGTGCAAGCATTCAAGTGAACTAAAACCTATTTCCACCAAATTAATGAAATTAAAATATAATATATTATTTTTTACATAAATTTATTTCATTAAAATATAAGTTTATATATTAAGTGTTCCTTTTCAGCAAAATTTACATACAGTACATCACTAATCAACATCTTCTTCACATTTTCCTGTGAGCCCCCTGCTAGACAAACAATTCACACATCTTAATAACATTAGTACAGAAATAAAAAAGAAAGCACAACAAAATATTTTTTGATAATTAAACACCTTAGACACCTGGCATGTTAAAATTATATTTTAAACCTAGCAGGCTTAACTGTTACAGTATATTAGACTGCGGCAGTACTGTATTTAAGTCTAGAGTGGAATCCTTCACAATTAAGAAGTTTTAACATTGATTTTCATTCGTTTATTCATTCATTTATTCTCTATACTGTGCTGTATAGCAGGGGTGTCAAACTGGATCCATGTGGGTGCAGGCGTACATTTCAACCAAGCAAAAGCCACTCCTGTTCAATTAGTCGTTCTTGGCTTTCAACGGACTATCAGGCGTGGCTTCTGCTTGGTTGGAATGAACGCCTGCACCAGCATGGCCCTTTCTGTATCCAGTTTGACACCCCTGCTGAACGCCTGAAGCCTACCAGAGAAGACTTTGGCACATGGC
>JAOTRS010000022.1:10195515-10206448 GCA_028565755.1 Dinotopterus cunningtoni
TTAAATAAATAGACAATTTTATGATGTAGGCCGAAAATGAGCTTCCCCTATTTGACAGACCAGTAGCCGCCACTGCATGTATACTAGTTCTTATTGATCATTTACATCAGATTGTATATGTTGGTTAATTTATTTTGTTTCTGGACACTGTTGGCTGGATTTTAAAAAATCTATTAAAAAATCTTTTGTGACTTATGTGCTTTTACTGAACACCCACATCCATGCCAGTACCATGTCAGTATTGAAATTGATGTGATATGATATAATTAAGCAATATTAATTATAATAATTAATATTTATTATAATGAAATATTAAAAAAATCAAAAGAAATCAGTTCAGACCTCAGAAATTGGTAGACCCTAACAAGTCTGATTCATCCTTGGAAGAAATTTCAAAATGTCTGAAGATACCATGCTTATCTTGGGAAACATAGTATAAACACCATAGAATAATAATGAGTCCTATATCAACATAATCTGAAAGGCTGCCCAGCAAGAAAGAAGCCACTGCTCCAAACCCCCCCATAAAAAGTCATTTTTAACTGTTTGGCCATAATGACTGTCATTATGGGTGGATGACAAAGGGAGAGGCTTGCAAGATTTTGAACACTATCCCAAATGTGAGGCACGTGGGTGGCAGCATCATGTTGGGTGTTTTTTTTTATGCAGGATGGACTTGTGCACCTCACAAAATCGATGGCACCACTGGGAAGAAATATGATGTGGCCATCTTGCAGTAAAATCTGAAGACATCAGTGAGGAGGTTAAAGCTTGGTAGCAAATGGGTCTTCCAAATGTACAATGCATAAATCCAAAGTTGTGGCCAAAAGGCCAGTTTTGAGGTATTAGAGTGGCCATGAGCTTAATCCAATAAAAAGAATGCTGAAAAAAATAATACATCTGAAAAGGCATGTGAGAGCAAGGAGGCCTACAAACCTGACTCAGTTACACCAGTTCTGTCAGCAGGAATGGGCTAAATCTCCAGCAATGTATTATAAGAAACAGGAGAAAGGCTATTCAAAGTAGCCAGTCATTTTGACAAAGATAAGCAATTTAAAGGCAATGCTACCAAATACTAACTATTCTTATATAAACTTTTATTATTCTGACATTAAAATAGACCAATGTGCCTGAACTGCTGTGTTTCAGGAATCTATCTATCTATCTATCTATCTATCTATCTATCTATCTATCTATCTATCTATCTACATGCAATGTTTAATTTTTTCAATTAAATTATAAAAGAAAATGTACTAGTTAGATGATTACTGATCAGTTATAACATTTACTGTACATATCAGGAATTCTTTCCCAAAATAGCAAGAGCTCAATATGTATACTGGCTATTCACTCACTCACTCACTCACTCTCTCACTTACTCAGTATCCTGTAATCAAGGGTCGATGGGTGGATGGGCTATCCCAGGCGACTTAGAGCACAAGGGGTACACCCTGGACAGTCCATCACAGGGCAAACACATACACGCACACAATTTTGGGAATGCCAATTAGCCTAATCTAATCGAACCCGGAATCGAACCCGGACCCTGGAGGTGCAGGGCTATTCAACATTCGAAACAATCACATAATCCAATTTGCCAATACATAAATGTATAAGCCACTATTGTGACCAAAATGATTGCCAGAAATTTTTTAACTAGAAATTTTATGTTTGTTGATCAACTTCACAGCTGTGTATGTGTGTGTGTGTGTTCATGTGCATCTTGGCTCTATTCCAAGACCCTTGGTGAAGTGTATTTGAGGTAAAGAAGTGGGTTTGGAGGTAAGAGGATAACAGAGGGCTTGATGATCTGATCTCTCCAGCTTATAAATGAAACCCAGACATGAAACCCTTGAAAGAGAACAGAGGAGAGAGAGAGCGAGAGAGACGAGAGAGAGAGAGAATAGAGGAGATTTGACACTTGTACCTCTATGGCTCCATCTCAGATGTCACTTTAATTGGAAGCCCTACCCATGCGCACAGACTCAGTGCAGCTGATATAAGCTAGTTTATACAATCTGTACAGTGAAACACAAAATACAGTCAGACAGAAGGAAATAGCAAGCAAGAGAGAGAGAGAGAGAGAGAAAGGGGACGATAGCAATTCTGCCTTACTAAAATAGCTCTTGAAACATTTGAAGTGCATTAAGACATTAGGGCTAGATCATTGCCTGCACACACACACACACACACACACACACACACACACACACACACACACACACACTGCACCAAGAGGCTCATCATGAGGCACATCAAGACCATGAGACCTTGCTGCCCTCCCGCTGGACCCCCACAGTTTGTATATCATTTCAACCACTCACCAGATGACACCATAGCCACTATCAATCATCTGCACTTCCCCACCTGGACATATACATTCAGATGCTGTTCCGTTGTACAGCACACTTCACATTATCCATTTTGTGATGACACGACTGTGGTGTGTCTCATCTGCAAGAAGGGTGAGTCAGCATACAAAGGTCCGGGGGCTACAACAGAGCCAGTATCCTGCCTCTGGACAATGATCAAAACAAATGAGATTGTTCTTGTCTTTAGGAGAGCACAAAATGACCATCCACTGAATACTGATGGGTCCTCTGTCAAGAGCACCAAATTATTTGGTGTGCACCTGGCCTTACCTGTACCAAACACAAACAAACAAACAAACAAACAAACAAACAAACAAACAGCTGTGCTTTCAGAACAAATTAATATCTGAACATACACTACCCTAATAAAACAAGTTAATTAAACCTCCTTTATTAAACCATTGATTAAGGTATGCATGGTACTGGCCAGTTCATGTGTGAATATGATCCCTTATGCTCCAAAAACCAATCTTTCACTATGTGAGTCAGGAAAGAAAAACTCCATAGATGTGATAATCTGGTCATTCAGTACATTCAGGCCGTCAGCTGACTACATTTTATTGCCAAATAACGTTGCTGAACCTTGACCCATCCAATTGAAGCAACCCCAGATCATAACACTGCCTTCAGAGGATTGTACAGTGGGCACTATACAGGATGAAGGCATCGCTTCATGCACTTCCCTTCTTACCCTGTCTTATCCAATCTTTGTGAAACATTTTTTTTTCCTGATCAGTCTCATTAACAAGTGCTTTTCTTATGGCCACACAGCTGTCTAATCCCAATTCTGTGAGTTCACATTTCATTGTGGGTGCTAATGCTCTTATTTTCACTAATAAACATAACTTTGATTTCTACTGATGGTTTTTTATGATGCAAACACGCCGTGTTTAAGTGATCGACCATTTCACAATCATTCAGGAGTCTTTTATGACCACATTTCTTACACAATGTTCACAGCTCAGCACTATCCTTCCAGGTTTTATTTATGCTGTGTTTATGCATTTTTTCATGTAAGGAACCATGTGTCAGGGGAGCACTTCTGACAGAGAGTTTATGTCACTTTCACTTCAGCAGTGTATTTCCAGAAGATGCCAAACAGCATTGATAAAAGAGAATCACTGCAAGCGTAAAATGGTTCCCCCTGGCAAATGGTGTTTTTCTGTAAGTTAACATTTGTATTAGCTTTTCCAATTAGCTTTTACAACCCTGAATGTGTTCTCAAATTTGGTTAATGTTTGCCTCAGCACATTTTACGTAGCTAAAGGTATTTTACATTGTTTGAAGTCCCAAGACACAAGTTTGAGAAAAATAAGTGTAACTGTAATGGGATGTGTATGTGAAATCAAAGCCATCAATGAACAAAGAAATGCGTGATACGTTTATGGACTCTTTTCACTTTTTCATGTGTCTTTCATTTCACATCATGTTACTTTATTTTCCAGCAGGAAAGGCTTACTTGTGTTTAACCAAGGTTGCCATGGCGAAGGTCGCCCTTTGTCTATGGGGGTTTCCTTGTGCCTTCACAAAACATTTAATACTCATGGCCAGTTTAAAACGATATGCTTCAGAACTAATACAACCCTTAGGAAATTAACATGACTACTGAAGCTGAATGGGTTATATGTCTTATAGTCTTTTGTCTATTGATTTAATGGTTCATCTGCCCATGGCTGCTCACTGCTTAAACTGGCAACACCGAACTATACCGGATACTGGAGATATGGAACTGTACTTCAGAAATAATACATAACCCATGTGGGTTACATGACGGGTTTATGTAATATGAGATATTCTTATAAAGGTCACCTCCTCCGAGAGAGCTTAAACACTGATAGCGGAACATTTTCAGCACACTTCCTCTGAGAGTGTGTTATTCTTCGCTTTTGAGGTAATTGTTGAGTATTTTCCTGGTTCTTGGGATGTAATACAATACACTTTTACAATAGGCTAGTACAAAAAAGTGAGTGGCATGTTTTGCAGCTGCCACTGTTACTCCAGGGTACCTAACGCAATACTGAGGTCGTTTTCCGGTAGTGTGTGACATTGCATGTTCTTTCAGTGTATGCATGTGTTTCCTTTTCCACATTTCTTCACACCTCTGACAAACATCTTCATAGGTGTGACTAAGTGAATTAGTGTATTTCCTTGTTAGACCTATTTTCTTCTCAGGCAGGTTGTTGGGAAACTGTGAGTATTACAAGTTACAGAAGGTTAAAGAATGAATGAATTAATTAATAAATTAATGAATGTTTTTTTTACCTAGCTCTATCCATCAGTATACACTGATCAGCCACAACATTACACCCATTAACATTACAACCACCTAGGTTTTAGGTTCTGTTGTACCACATGGATGGCTCTGGCTCCTCAAGGCATGGCTCCAGCGAAGCCTCTAGGGTGTGCTGTGCTGTGGTGTCTGGCACTGGGACGTTGGCAGCAGATCCTTTGGGAGCTGTAGGTTGCGTGGTGGGTCCTATGGATCAAACTTGTATGTCCGGCACATTCCATGGGTGCTTGATCAGATTGGGATCTGGTGAGTTTGAGGGCCAGGTCAATGCCTTTGGGCTCTTTGCCTGCTGGGCCCCATCTGCAGTGGGCTATGCTTTACTGGGTATTCTGGTAATTTCTATTATGATCAGCATGTAATTTTTGGCTAGTTGTGCTGCAATACCTTTTCTGTGGGCTTGGACTGGCCTTTGGTCCCTGCGGGAATGGATGAACCAAAGGCTCACTTCCCTTGGGTGCCAATGAACTTGTCACTAGTTTACTGGTGTATAGTTGATCACTATTAATGTTATGGCTGATCAGTGTATGTAAATAAGGAAGTAATGAAGACGGAGAGAGAGAGAGACATAAAATAATCCTAGTATACTTGTGGGAGTATGACCATGCGACTATGCACCTACTGTGCAACAGTTTCAGTTCAGTAAACAGGCTTTCATATAACTATTGAGTCAGTTACCAATTTTAGGCTTGGATTGAATCCCTTCTCACTTGTTTATCCTTTTAGACAAAATGTGTCTGCTTAGTATACTCTAGATATGAAAATATGCAATATTTTAATGATTTTTAAGCTTCTTTAGTAAAGTCTGTGATGCTGGAGGAGGGCAGCAAAGTGCACTTTCACATCCTGCTCATGGTTAGAGCAAAAGCTTTAATTTTGTTGATATGCACTTTAACTAATCAGATTATAAGCATTTAGTCTTCCCCAGAGAACACCTTATGGAAAAAAGTAGCACAGACTTAAGTAAAGATATGATACAAGATACATTCGTGTTCTAAATGTTATGGAAATGCAAAAAAAAGGAGGAAAGTTTGTGTGTGTGTGTGTGTGTGTGTGTGTGTGTGTGTGTGCGCGTGTGTGTGTGTCAGTTGAAGCTTTTAATCTCTTGCGCTATTAAAATCTGCTTCATGTAATCTCTTCTTCTAAGGAAAAGTTCAAAAGGTTTGAATCAGACACAGAAGTGACAAAGAGAGAAAAAGGAGACAGATGGAGAAAGACAGACAGGCAGATGGAAGAGATTGCTTGTTTTTTGGACAGAAGCCTTTTAGGTTATTTCTCCAAATTTGTCCCACTCTCCTTCTGTTGTGTGCGTGTGTATGTGCCCTTCTGCCATTTTATAAGATTTCAGCTCATTTTACTGTTGATGAGTTGAGAACCCACTTGGGGGCACCAACACACACACACACACACACACACACACACACACACACACACACACGTGCAGACAGGCGCACACACACACACACACACACAGAGCTTGTTGCAAATGTTTGCTGCATTTGCTTTTGCTCAAATATAGATTTGTAAAAGTGTGTCCTCAGCCTAACAGTAAGTTAATATTATATGCATAATTGTGTGCAGAGTTAGTATACTGTATAAGGAAAAAAGCAGTGACCATAGAACAACTGTTAGGTTTGTGTGCATAGGGAAACATTATCATTTACTTTAATTAGCACTGTACATGGACATTAACACTGTTTGCCTTCTCTCTATAAGACAGTGTCCTTTAGTCATTTACACTAAAAGGATGGGATCCCTTTTGTGTTTAGTTCCTCTGAAAGCTTCCTCCTTATGTTGTCTCAGGGAGTTTTGTGTTGATACTGTTGTCTCTGGATTCCTCTTTAGGGACTGTAAAATACATCTGGATTAATGTCAATTGAATTAAATTAAGAACAATAAATCATGCTAATACATAATCAGCACAATTATGAGTATAATAAGAAACTCCATTGTTTTTTTTTGTTTTTTTTTTATAAAAAAAAAGGAGTCTTAAAAGACTGTACAAGCATTTTAACAATGAGATACATGCAATACAATACAATACTTATGAAGTGCATGTGCCTTTAGTGTTTTGTCATCTAATAAATAATGTTTGTATACTTTCTCCATCTGGTTTTTATATTAAATATCTCTTAATATGTATAGATATTTACATATATTTTAAGTATACTGTAGCTTTCATGTTAAAATGTTGCAGATGTAGCTCTGGAGTAAACATTTGACCCTCTGAAACCAACTTGGAACTCAATTTCATTGTAAAATATTAAACTCATACGCATAAACGTTTAATGAAATAGTTCATTTAAAACTTGTCCTTATCGTAAGCCCCCTGGTGAAGGTTACTTAAAATATATATTTAATAGAAAACACATTGCAGTGCCCTGTAAACCTTTCTAAAATAAAACTTTCAAAATAAAAGCAATCAAAGAGAGAGAGAGAGACCAAAGTGCTGATTGCTGTCCACTGCTGAAAGCATTAACAATAGGACCATGGAGTAATGAAAGATGCTGGTCTGGTCTGATAAATGACATTCACTAACATTAATAATGGCACCAGGATGTATTATGGGAAAAAGGCAGAGGCAGTGTGATGCTCTGGAAATGTTCAGGATAAGGCACCCTACCAGACTGGTTTGAGGAACATGACAAAGAGTTTAAGGTATTGACAGAACCTCCAAATTCCCCAGATGTCAGTCAAATCAAGCATCTGTGCTGAACAAACAATCCCGATCCATGTAGGCCCCATATCGCCATTTCAAAATTCACAATTCAGATTTAAAGAACTTTTTAGAACTCAGATTCAAAGAACCAGAGGGAAATTGCTTTGGCTTGTTACAGTTGCTCACTGTTCAGAAGAAAAGGAAGAAAGGAACCATAACAAAATTACAATTACAGAAAAAAATATCTAAAAATTAGCATTACAATTTGTAAGTGAACGTGAAGTGAACTGGAATGACAAATATCGAGTACGAGAGTAGCCAAGAGTTGAATGTAAGAAGTAAGACATAAGACACAGTGTACTAACATTGATAAAATGTCAAAATTATGCAATGAGTATTGCATATGAATATTGCTAATAAATAGATTTAAATTAATGTAATTATTTTACAAGTAGTAACATATGGAGAAATGATTGTGACCACTTTCAGTTGCAATTTTTACGGAAAGGAGTTGTGCAGTTTAATCGGCACTGAGTGAAAAGATCTCCTGTGGTGCTCACTAGAACACTTGGCAGTTATCAGTCTCCGCCTAAATGTGAGCTTCTGACCAGCCAGCACTCTGTGTAGTGGGAGCAAATTATTGTCCAGGATGGAGTGGGGTTTAGACAGCACCTGAGGGTCCAGCTCAATGCCTAGGACAGAGCTGGCCTCCTTGATTAATTAGTTCAGTCTATTTTTGTTCACCACCTTCATTCTACAGCCCCAACAGATCACCGCATAAAAGATTACACTAGCCACCGCAGCCTCACAGAATATCCACACAGCATGGTACTGCAGACGTTGAAAGTCCTGAACCTCAATAGAAAATACAGCTGGCTCTTGCCTTTTTGTAAAGCGCTGTTGTGTTTTTTGTCCAATCTAGTTTATTGTCTAAATCGACTCCCAGGTATTTGTACTCTGAAACAAAATCAACCTACGTACCCAGGACAGATAATGATTGACAAAGGTACTGGGTTTTCTCAAGTTCACTACTAGTGCCTTTGTTTTCCTTATATTGAGCTGCAGGTGATTACATCACAAAACCATCAGAGAACATCTAAAGATGGCAGGACTCTGAGTTAAATCAGATGCATACAGGGAGAAGAGAAAATGAGACAGAACTGTCTCCTGAGGAACACCAGTGCTGCAGAACACAGTTCTATAGATGAACATACTGGGGTGGCAAGAGAGTTCTTTCAGAAAAGAAACTGTACACATTAATTAATTTTTCCCTCAGGAAGGCAGGCTGAATGGTTTTAAAGGCACTGGAAAAGTCAAAGAACATAATCTTCACAGTGCACCCAGATATGTTGAGATGGGTATAGCTTCAGTGTAGCAGGTGGGTAATGGCATCATCCACTGCAAGTAGAGACTGGTAGTTTTAATGTTCTAGCTAATTGGTGTAGCTCTTGATGTCTCTGACAATTCTGTTCTAGCAAGTTTTACATTGTAAAACAATGCTGAAGGCATCCAAAATATTAAGAGGACTTGACTTCTGGTGTCAATCGGTTATCAGAATCGATTCAGAACAACCACTGCACTGAGGGAGAAAATCTTTGTGTGATTTAAAAATTGTATGGGACACTGGCGTCTCAATGGCTCTAGGACATGACTGGAAGACTGCAGGTGCATTGGCTAATCGGAATGGCACTATGAGGTATATATATATATATAAATATACTGCAGATAAGGAGTATTCCCTTGGAGTTGTCCCCGGGGAAGGTTGATGGCACAATCATTGGGTCTGTGGTATGGAAATAAAAAGTGAGACTGTGCATGACTTGCTAAGGACCTGCTTGAGATCTGTGCATTGAGCAATCAGGAAACTCCTTAATAACTGAAGAGATAGCTGGCAGGGAATGAACAGATTTCAGGCAGGATGCCAGGCATAGGGGACTGAATTCCATAATTGTATTATTAGCCTGTCAATGTGTAGGTTTTGGCGGGTCAGCCAGGTGCGTCCAAGAACCAAAGACGAATGCTAAGAAGGGCCGTCATGGAGCTTCAGTAATAATCTGAGTTTCTGTCAGAGTGGAAGCAGCTGAACACCCTCTTCATCTTGTAACACTCAGATTAAACAATTAACCGAGCTTACACTACTAACGGGTCTTTTATCTTTAGTGCTGGTGCCAATAAAAACCAAAGACCAAGAAAGACACCCAAACAGACAATCAACCACTCCCAAACATGTATTATACAAAAAATAAACACTATGGTGCACCAGATACCAATATTTACACATTATATACAATTTTTTTAGTGTGTAGATGGATGTATGGAATGTCCAACTTCTGTATATTGTACTGTAAGTGTGTGCATGTGGGGGTAAAAATAGTACAAAGCCCTGCCATGGACGCTATTTTTTGCCTTGGAGTTGTTGTGAGCTGTCGTAAGCTGTATATACAGTATATACAGTATATACATATACATATATATATACCAATGGTAATCTAAGAGTTAAAGATGAGATCTTTAAGAAACTGGAAGGGTCAGACACAGATAATTGTTAACGAACATCACATGGACACGAAACGAGAGGTACAGTACACAAGGGCGATTCTCCAGCAACAAAAGAACCTCTCGTCATTCTTTTAAAGCCAAGGATTGATTACCTGATAGATTCCAGGTGCGTGGTGGTAATTAACTCTGAAAGTCGAGAGAAAGCCTGAAGTTAAGTTAAGATCTCGCTCCCGGCCTTGCCACTATTGGTCCCCTGGTATTAATTAATGAATAAATTTGAAATATTTAAAACAAAAAAAGGAAATGTTCAATAACTTGAATTTTAAACCCTTGTTTAGTCTTCACATTTTGTATACTTCCTCTAAGGTTCAAAAGCAACATCTTTATTGTGATTGTACTCCAGGATGATAGCTGGCATATTTGCCTACTCAGGCATATTACTCAGGCATCTTGTATGTTGTGCTCAAGAGGACCACACTCTTTTACTCTTTGGTAAGTAAGAAACTAAAGTGGTGGTGGTGGGGGATCAAGGCAAAGAAGGGAGCTTGTTCTAATTGTGCTTGTTCAGACTGAGATCATAAGACCTTTACACACCCGCTGAAGTCTGCAGTCTTCTACAAAATTGGAAAGTTTCCATAAATATGGAGAAAGTGGATTGATGGATGCATCTTTTTACTTTTGTTCGCTCCAGGATGATCTTTTGGATGACTGGTCTGATGAACAGTTACAACACTTAAGCAATGTCCTAGGCATGGGCAACTGTGGCCCCTGTGGTCATCCTGGTGTGTGTTTTTTTTAGGTCCCTATTTAAATGTAAGCAAGAGTGTGATATCAATCAATTAAATCTCTTCTATTAAAGTATAATTTTTATTATAATTTTTTTTTTTATATAAATAGTGGAATCCATACCAGCTTGAGTACACACTGCCAATAAAGCACAAAAGATGACCCACCAAATAGTAAAAAAAAAAAACTCATTTAAATTGTTATAAATAATTATACTTTTATTTAAAAGGTTGTTATAACACAATTTGTAATGAAAATTGTTGCTTGAAATGAGAACATAATGCAAAATAGAAGTATTTTCACTGGTAAAACAGACATTTGTTCCCACTT
>JAOTRS010000022.1:10273400-10283935 GCA_028565755.1 Dinotopterus cunningtoni
CTCCTTCTCTCCACTGCTCATGTGTTTAAAAAATCATTCAATCTGCATGAAACTTTGAAGCATTCAATATGCAGTACACGTTAGCTACATGTATGTTTATGATTTTGTTATGTCATTTATTAATTTTTTACCTGGGAGACTGTTGAGATGGATAGGGGAAAGGTGTTTTCTGGGGCTTTTTATGTTTTGGAGTGAGAGGTGGACCAGGAGAAAAGATCAAATCTACTCTGTGGAGAAAGAAAAACACAGGACATATTTAGTGTGAGCTCACTAGATTACAGGTCTCTGTCCACCCCACAGAGAGGGCAGAGAGGGATAAGTGTGTTAGTTACCTTGACTGGAGGTATTTGATCCTGCATAGCATGTCCAAGTGTCCTGCAGAGTACTGCTCTATCACATCCTTTACATCATATGGCCTCAGGGTCTCCTTAAAACGCTTTTTATTCAACAGGAATATCAGAATCCTGATACACACAAACAAGGGAATCAAAGATCTTATTTAGGTCATGCTCCTTTGATGCTCAAATATGTTTTGCTTTTTCCCCACAAAACTGCAGCTTTTATTTAAAAGGGATACAAGCATAAACTATTTCTTCTGTTTTCTTGGCTGGTATTTAACAGTTAATGACATCAGCCTTTTAACAGAAGCATATTTGCCACATATTTGCCACAGATAGAGAGGTTTTATAAGGGGATATTTTCAGCATTTTCTTTCTTGTCATTAATCATTGGGAATATTCGAGGAGTTCAGATATTTTTAACGTGCATCCAGATGTGAGCGCAGATCCATTAGGGCAGACTGAAGTTTTATGTCGCAGTGGCGATGTGTAATGCTTAGATGTGGGGGCGAGATATTCATGGAGCAGTTTTATCCCATCTGAAAGAACACACTATCATCTATACTGTTTCAGCTATACTCAACTGCAAAGGGCAATGCCGGGTTAATACAAACTAAGAAAACATGTCCATGTGTCTAGGTGCTCTTATTATGACTTTTGTTATAATGTTAGTCCATGTTTATACATGCTTTCTTTTTATGTCAATTTCTGTAATGGGATTTGCTTACCGGAGTGCTCTGATGACTAATTTAAGAGTAGGAATCATCTCCTCCATCAGGATGTCAGGAGGGAAGCCCTTTTCTTCAGGGGTGGGGTCTGGCAACCCGGCCGCATCTACAGGAAGATGTAACAGCTATTACATATAGAATTCTATAAGAATACTTCAGAATTTACATTTATGTGTAAAAATTACATTACAGTTAATATACTGTGTGTAACCATGTGTTTATGGTTAATTTTTATGCTATACGGCATATGGTTTATGGAATAATTCTTAAAGTAAATGCAGGCTTGAGTGGAATTGGTAGGAAAACAGTTTATTTGACTCCTCGGCTGTTTAAATTATATAAATGTAAGTTGCTCTGGAGAAGAGCATCTTCCAAATGTTTTGAACATTGATTATTCTAACTACATACTGTACTGTGCGAAAGTATTAGGCAAATGCTGTAAAGTAAGAATGCTTTCAAAAGTAGAAGTGTCAATAGCTTATTTTTATAAATTTACAAAATGGAAAACAGCATCAGTTCTCCTAGGTACACTTGCGCACAATTTTTGAAGGACCTCGGAAGGTAGGTTTTTCCAAACATTTATGAGAACTAATCACAGATCTTCTGTGGATGTAGGCTGCTTCAAATCCTTCTGAATCTTTGTGTAATCCCAGACAAACATGATGATGTTGAAATCAGGGCTCTGTGGCCAGACCATCACTTCCAGGACTCGCTGTTCTTCTCTATGCTGAAGACAGTTCTTAATGACATTAGCTGTATGTTTGTTGTCCTAAATTGAATAAATTTGGGGCTTATCAGACTTCTCCCTGATGGTACTGCATGATGGAAAAGTATCTGTCTGTATTTCTCAGAATTGACTTATTAACTCTGACCGAATCTCCAACTCCATTTGCAGAAATGCAGCCCCAAACCTGAAGGAAACCTTCCACCATTTGCCTTTAGACACTCATTATAGTACCACTCTACAGCTAAAAATTTCAAATTTTGTCTCATTAATCCAGAGTGCCTACTGCCATTCTTCTGCACCCCAGTTTCTATGTTTTCATGCATAGTCAAGTTGCTTTAACATTGCTCTTTCTTTTCTTTTTCTTCTTCAAAAAAACTTGAACAGCACATCTTAAAACCCAAGCCTGCTTTAAAAGCTTTGCCTGGGAGAGACATTGCTAATGCGGTATAACTACCTTGTACAGTGTCTTCCACAGCCTCACCTCAGTAGCAGAGTTTGACTGCTTCTCACCCAGTTTTAAGCCTCCTACACAGTGGTTTCCGTTTCAATTAATTGCCATTTTTTTAATCTACATATGAAATTGATGATCATTAACACCTGCTTGGTCTAATTGGTTAATCATACACCTGACTCTGATCCTACGAAATACCTGACTTTCTGTAAGAATTGATGCTGGTTTGAAGCCCCAAATATTAATTCGATTTAGATTTTTTTTGTCTGTTTGCCCCCCTTGTAAATTGATAAAAAAGAAACAATTAAAATACAGTACAGTATATATTTTTGAAAGCATTTTAACTTTAAAGCATTTCTTCCCTCCTGCCTAAAACTTTTTACACAGTTAAATTATTTATTATATATTTAATTTTATGTTTTTAAGTCCCCTTAACTGTATTAAAAATCATACAAAACCTTATCAATTTATTTTAAATAAAATGTCTTAGTTTTTCAACAGCAAATTAAAATAAAAATCACAATTATTTCAAACTGTTATAAACAGCTTTTGAGATTTTTATAATAACTTATTATTATATAATTTTCTGTTTACCAGTTCCTGAAAATACATACAGGTTGTGCCACAGGGCAGTCTGCATGCTCCAGAAATTTTATGAGCGTGTGTGTGCGTGTACCGTCTGAACTTTGTCTCAGAGAGTAGGCTTTCATTCTGAATGCAGTCCTGAATCTCTCTCTGTTGCTGAAGCCAGCAGGTTTTGCCTCTTTAGACGGGCTCTCTTCAGCCGCCTCTGTTGGTCCACCGTTCCCTGCTCCACTCCCAGGATTCCCAGAAGGCATCATAAGCCAACCTCTCACTGAAGATGGCCTTGGCGTGGGCAGCCGAACACGATCCAGCAGAGTCAGCTTCTGACTGAGACACACAGGGATACAGCACTGTTTAATTGCCTACCGCAGGGCTTGGTAGTGTTTCATGTCCTACAGTATACTCATGAAAAGGGGTTCAGACAGAAAAAATACATTTGGAACAAATGACCAATGATACAAAATAAGAGCTAAGAAAGAAACAAGGTAGAATCAATGGGTACATGCAATCATAATTTAGTGATTCTTACTCTTAATTGTGAACAGTATGTAACAAAATGTTGAGTGATTTTCATCCTTAAAAGGAAGCAGAGCAATATTGAATTTCATATAAACTTAATTTGGGAACAATTGTTTACAGCTGCTATAAAGTAAGTGACAATAAGGACGAAACTGCCTCACAAAATGTACAAAACAATAAACATTTAAAACATGGGACATTTTAAATTAAATTTTAAAAATTCCAATTTTATTTGTCACATACACAGTCATACACAGTACGATATGCAGTGAAATGCTTAATTCTTCGCATATCCCAGCCTCTTGTTGGTAGGCAGGGGTCAGAGCGCAGGGTCAGCCATTTTTACGGCGCCCCTGGAGAAGACAGGGTTAAGGGCCTTGCTCAAGGGCCCCACAGCGGCAACCTGGTGGATCTGGGGCTCGAACCGCCGATCACACTGAGCCACCACTGCCCATTTGAGTCATTAATTTGGTCACATTGTTGTGTTAAATAAAATAATATTACTAAAACTTTTAAATGACTTTTATCCATGCTGTAGGAAAACCCTAGAGTGGACTTTTTTTATAGCACAACTTATGTGTAATTCTTCAAGCTGTTTAAAGCTTGTAATAAGATTAACGTATAACTTGACTGCTGTAATAAACTGGGAAAACTTAGGCTCTCTTTGATACTCTCTGTTATTACACTAGGGGGCAATATAGAGCAAAACCTCAGGTTTATGAACTTATCGACTGACAACATGACAGTAAGGGAGTAAAACCAAAGATAATGTGTCAAAGTGGAAGGCTGCCAAGGCCACTCAGGTCACTCATGTTGACAAGTATTAGCAAAGAACAAACATGTTGTGGTTTTTACAGTGGTATATACAACAATCAGCCATAACATTAAAATCACTGAGAGGTGAAGTGAATAACATTGATTATATGCTTATATTGACACCTGTCAAGGAATGAGATGTAAGCAGCAGGTGAACACTCAGGTGATATGCTAAAAGCAGGATGTATGGACAAGCATAATGATCTAAGAGACTTACAAGATCTAACAAGGCTCTCTAAAAGGCAAGGTCTTCTGGGGTTTTCCTGGTAAGCAGTGGTTAGTACCTCACAAAAGTAGGTAAAAAATGGCCACTGGTGAACTAGTGACATAGTTATGAGGGTCCAATACTCATTAATCACTTAGGCAGCTGATTTTATTGTTATGGCTGATCTGTATAAAGTGATTGCAGTTGATGTCACCAGTTGGCCTTGATCCACTTACAGGACTCTGCTGCCTTTTAGCAATGTCTAGAAAACCTAGTTTTCTAGACATTGCTCAATATACTTTGTCAATATACTATTGAATATATATATAAAACTTGAAGTACTACACATTGCTCCAACTGCTTTGTGTGCTTTTAATGGGTTCCTCTTTTATATTTTAATCCTCTAAACACTTATTGCAGCAGAACGTTTCCAGACCTGTTCCTAAATTGTAAATAAAGACATATGTAAAATATCACTGTTTCTTTAGTATCAGTTTAATCTGCCGGCCTGCTGTTTGTCAGTTCTGCATCCACACTCTTATTGGTTTACAGCTAGACATGGGGTCATTCGTCTCATTTGTTAAACCACATTACAAAACAGGTACTGTTTATCTGATTGGTCAAGAACATACATCACATTTGCCCAGATTCTGTGTTTGAAATGAAATTTACTCCATATTAATTTCTTGTTTATACCACTGTCACTTAAAAGCTATATTGCATTTGTACAGTAATTATGCGGCTATACTGAATATACTGAATATCGTCATTGGTAATCAGCTGATATTCAGTATAACTACACTTTTGCTCATGACATATTTTTTCATTTTATTATAATTATTGTTGCTTTTTACTGGTATTTCATTTCATTTTTCCTTTTGATCTTCGTACATTTCTGTATAAAACTAAAATATGAATAATTAGTTCACAATGTACCCCTAATAAAAGTATTTAAGTATTTCATACTCATTTCCCTAAGCTGCTTTTTGCGAGAACCATTAGTTTGACTGGTTAGGCGATAGCTGGTCACTATGATCAATGACTTCACACCAGCAATCTGTCTTTGGCTGTCTTTTGGGAGAGAAGCCTTGAAATCTTGCCCACATGGTAATATTGTCTAGCCAACTAGTTCCTCTGCTTCTGGCTCCTCCTGTTATTATTCCTATTATTATAACCCTGTCATTATGGCTTCTTTAATAGAACTTTAATAGAAAAATTAAAAATTTCTATAAGCTTTTGTTATTGTCTTTCTTCCTCTTTGTGCAGAATATTAATTTTTGTATTGCTGTGTCACCATGTACAATATCTGATTATGGATTACTTTTTAATGAAGAACAATTTTCAAGACTTCTAGTCTTTTATTGTAATAAACATTTCTGTGGTTCACGTGTGGTTTTCAAGCTTATACTGGCAATCTTGCTCAGCATTTTATATATGGCATTGCTCGAGGACTTTCTTCAACTGACTGTCTGTAGATTCAAATACTCGATCTGGCTTGACTTCTAACATTAAAACGTACATCAGTAAAATACAGCCTTGGGATTCTCCTTCGGGGGTTGTGGGTATGACTTTAAAGAGAAATCACTTAAGGGAAATACCATATTTCTATGAATTATTCAGTAATGCTTTCACCTTGGCTCATGCTGATACTGTACAGACGCTACTGCTACTGTACTCACATTACACCAGAGATACAGAGAGAGAGAGAGAGAGAGAGAGAGAGCACTGCAAATGACATTTTTGATCTTTTTTAAATGTCAAAATGGTCATATGGTCTACAGCAGGGTATTAGCTAGTGTAGTTTGCCTTGATCATTTCACAGACCTTTAAACCTTGGTTAATCCTTCACACAACTTTCTCACACAAGCACATTTTCTACACAGCCTGCAAAAGAAACCACACACTCTTTTCAGGGAAAATGCCCTAAAACCACTCAGAATATTCTGTATTGGCCAGTCCCTTAGGATAGTCCCTCAGACACAAACTGATCTCTCCTGAGTGCTGTGAAATGCAGGGGATTGCACTGGTGAGAGAAGGTTTAAGAAGACACAGACTGTCTTCTGAGACAGATCAGACAGAGTTACAACTGATTACCATGCAGTTTGAGAAGACATTTTCCCACACACACACACACACACACACACACACACACACAAAATCACTTCTCACGGAGCTTGAATCATCTATAGACAAATGCGGGACTTTGATGTGTGTGTATGTGGGGTGTATAAGCGAACAATGACTGGAAGAAAGGTGTTCTTAGTAAAAGACACAACACAAGGCAGTCACCTGTACCATCAGAGTGAAAAAAAATGCAGGAATGAAAGAGTAAATGATGAAAATAATAGACTAATACGTAAATAATGATAATTAAGAGTAATGTGTGTGTGTGTGTGTGTGTGTGTGTGTGTGTGTGTGTGTGTGTGTGTGTATATATGCTGCTCTAGTTAGGAAATTAATGGACTGTCTAATGATAATGTCAGACTACAAGTTCCCAGACTTCCCAGGTTCTGAGAAAGTGTGTGTGTGAGAGAAAGAGAGTCTATTTTGTGGGTGAGAGAGAGAAGTAACTTGATCATTAAGAGAACATGGATTACAACACAAGGGTTGGGAGCAATTCCCAGACCATGCAGCACATTCCTCTCAGGTCTCTCGTTTCTCTCTCTCTCTCTCCCTTTCACACACTTTACACAATTTACTGCACTTAATATATAGTGGTGGGTCAGTGTCTGTGTCAAGGACATCTACCACACACACACACTCACACCCTTATACTGATGCTTTACCTCTCAAACCATCTATCATCCACTTTATACCACTCGTGACATCTCTCATCAATCCAGGACTAAGACAGACACACCCTCTGTCTCTCTGAACCATCTTTTTTTTCAGTGCCCCACAAATCTATCTTTTCTAATGACTTCAGAAAGACGTCATACATCGCAATGGTCTGTACACCCTAATGACTGTACTCATTACGCAGAAGGATGGGATGTTCAGTAGTACACTCACACATAAGCCGGGATATTATGGCTGCTGTGCCAAAATAATGGCAGCAGTTATTGGGAGTTATTTACGGAAACACATTATACGGGAACATTAATCTCACACTTTATACCAGCTATAATAAGATAGAGAAATGAGAAGATGAAAGAGAAATGAAACCTACCTTGCAATCGCTTCCAGATTTTCTTTTCTTTAGATAAAATAAAACATACTTGAAGTTAGCAAGCAAATCACTTTCTGCTTACACATTAACATACACACAAAGGAATTTCATTTAGGAATAATCATAACCAGAAAAGTGCTTGATCATATTGGATAGCTGGCACACTTGTAACACCCTTATTCCTTTAAATGCATGCATGCAGCTATGATTTCACTACATTCTCTCTTTTATTTGTCTGATTGAAAAAAAGGCCTTGCACTCTTGCTGAAGTGGAATCTTAACTACTGTTAGAAACGACATCTTGCTTCAGCAGGTTTCATAAGGTTAAGGGTGGAACTTAAATTAATGCAGAATTTATTAAAATATTTTTTATTTGTTTTATGAGGTTTGTTCAAGTCAAAGGTAGACTTGTGCTGAAATTTCTTATGAATTAAGCTGTTAAATTTATTAATATTTACAATGAAAAATGTTTTAAAGAAGTCGGTATGTCTGTGAATTCCAGCCAAAGTGCCCTTGGACAATTACCGAGAGAAATGCCTGATCTTTAAATAGGGATGGATAACTTGTCAATTTCAAAATTTTAGGACCATGAAAGGAGTTCTTTGGAAACTGGCATTTCAGACGTGAAGCAGGCAATCTGATTATGGCTACAATGTACTGATAAAAACTTTCTACCTTGTCTACAACAGATGATCTGTTGTAGTTATTTAATATTTTCTACACTACCCATAAAGGTATTTCGTGCTGAGGAAGGCATGTATGATGGTTTAAGTAGATTTTTGACTCCTACAATATTATAACTGTATCACTTGCAAATGCAATACAATTATCTATTAAATACTGCAAAATAAAGTACTGTATTACCAAAGTACATTTATAGCATTTGACAGACACCCTTATCTCATTTATCTCATCGCAGCTGACAAGGCCCGATTTGGTGGTGCTGGGATTTGAACCCTTTTGAACAGATGTTCAACATCATATCCACTGAGCTACAACCAACCTCTGCAAGCATTTATATTTTTTCATCAAAATGTTTAAATATACATTTACATAAGGAAAATATTCACCCTTAAATAAAACACAACACTACAGTAAATTGCAAATACTAAATATAACTTCATATACTGTAGTCTGCATCTATTCACACACTTAGTACCTCACCGTAAACTCCAGGAAGAGCTGCAGATGGAACTTCAAATGCAAAATAACTATAAAACAAATAAGCAAATTCAACATAAATCACAAAATGACAATGAAAACAATGACAAAAAAACATAACATAACATAAAAGGTGCCACAAAAAATAATTCCATATGGGCATGAAACTAAACATGATTGATCAAAAGAAAGCACAAAGCGAAAGTGAGAGAGAGAGAGAGAGAGAGAGAGAGAGTTAGTTCAGAGTTGTATACACCTGAAGCATGGCAGAGAGATCACTGTTTCATAGAATCTCCATGTTGCTGTAAGATCTTCTCTGACTGGATTAGTAGCATAGTATCGCCAGGCCGACTGGAATCAAAAACAAGGACGGAACATTGTAATAAAAGTCCAATCACAAATTTACTTCAGTAATACATTCTGAATGATCATGGTGAGTAAAACTAACCGCTCCTATAATTAAGTATTTATACTAAATTTATATTAAACAAACATAATCCACTTCCATTTTAAACCCACCTCCCCCCAAAAAAACAACTAAACCAAGCTTTAGATTCACTATTAGACTACTGAAGTATCACAGTTGTTCAGTAAAGGATACATAACTCAGCGTCACATAATTATGTATTATTTTTTATGTATTTTGTATAATTAGGTGAATGAGTACACTGTGGGGTTTGTAACTGCTAGCATGTGCTGTATAAACGTGCAGTGCATGACTGTCTGAAACAGTTACTGTGTGCTGTGTGAGTTGCTAGATGCGAACGTACTTGTATGAGTCCAGCTGCAGGGTGTCTGCGTTTCTCAAAATGTTTCTGCCTGTGCTGCTCCTGCACTTTAAGAGCCAAACCAGAACCCAAAATACCCTATAGAGAAAACAAATAAAACACTGCAATCAGAAATCTCTCAACATTAAATGCTGGGAACAGGGATGCTGTGAGAGATCCTGGGCTCCTTTAAAACATAATATACTGGGCCCCCAACCTTGATGAAGTCAACACTTTTTAACTGCCCCTGCATTTTAAGGGACCCCTTCCACTTAAGGGCCCCTGGAATTGTTCTTGCTCAGTTCCCCCTTACGGCACCCCTGTTTGACACAATTAGTCAAAAAAAAAAAAAACTCGACTAAAAACTTGACAGTATTGTACAAGTTATGTACAGTATGGCTACCTGTCAGGTAGAGACAGAGCCAAATCACTGGGTGCACTAAATACCAAGCTTTTCAGTTTTCAGAAATCTTTCATTCGAACTAATATTTTTAGGAATGCACATTCATTATAATAATGTCGATATTAGCTTCTATTTTTCAAAATGCAGAAATTAGTTTTTGCTATCCTAAATGTAGTGATGGATAATAATATGAAAAACGCTGCTGAAACTGCTTAGCTTGTTAATACCAAATTACTATAAACAGACATAACTATTGATTCACACATTATTAAGAAACTTGCATGCAAGTTAAGCCAGTATATTAAATGTTAAGTTTGTTAAAATGTGAATCAGAGCTTATAGTTGATATGATTTCCCTTGCGTGTTATCGGCTAAAACAGTATTGTCTATAGTCTACTGTATGAAAAATGGCTTATATCAAGGACTAATTTTTATACACTGTAGTAAAAATTTTAACCTATGTCCTGAGAGTCTATTTCATTACAGTGTTTGATGGTTTTGGCAACTGAATTTGGGTTTTGAGATTTCTTGTATTGAGTGACATTCTTTCCTTGAAGTAATGATGGACTGTCTTTCCCGTTTTCTTAATTGAGTGTTTCTTACGATATAATCAACTGATGTAGATTACGAAGGCAAGAAGTGTCACAGATTAATTCTTGACAAGAC
>JAOTRS010000022.1:10284035-10296233 GCA_028565755.1 Dinotopterus cunningtoni
ACGCGTGCAATAATGCTACACTTAATCCATAGAACCCAGATTTGCTCTGAATAACTTTTGCACAATAAAAAGTGAATATCAAAAAAAAAAAAAAAAAAAAAAAATTTTAACCTATGCCAGTTGAAAGTGAGCTGTATGTTTATCAGGTGAAGGCTTACCCTTAAACCCGGACAGATTAAACAAATGAAATGCAACAGTCTGCCCAATCATTACAATTTCAAGACCTCAACCAACACACAATTAAATGATGCCACAAACAATTCAGTAAATAATAAATGGCCTCTCAACAGCAGATGCAACATTTTTCACCTCTGCATAAGCTGCATGCTTTGTTCTACTACTGATCCAAAGATTTGATACTGTAATCTCTTCATTTTTATATCAACATACATTCATTATTTTAATTTGTTGTTTTTTTCCTTAGATCGTCCCTTGCTTTTATGTTAATAGATAAATTTAATTGCAGTCGAGGGCAAAAATGAGTCTGGGCAAGGAAGTTTAACCATACACATTGCCTTTTTTTTTTTTGTACAATTATATTATAATGACGGGAGTACTTTATTGTAATGGGAAGTCATAGCCTGGGTTTTATCCAGTGCATTAACCAAAAAGAGTGTAGGTTGCATTACACAAGTGTGTTCCAAGATCATATCTAAAGTGATATGTAATGGAACTGACTACAATGATTGTTTGAAACCATAAATTATCTTATTATATCCTGTCTACTACCTGGAGTCTCATTTATCAAAGCATTCATAGAACTAGTTTTAATTATTGTATAACAAGCAGGGTAAACATAGATATTTATCACATTTTGTATCACAGCTACAGTATATGCAATGAGTGTTGATAAATCCCAAACATTTAAAATCGATGTGCTTGTGTATGGACAGACTTCCCATTTCTTAAATAAATATGTCAGAAGACATATCTTGTGGTCATGGCAAAGATATTACTCTGCTTTAGATCTTCTGGAAGAATAGTAATGAACCATCATCTGTAAGGGGATTACTTATCAAATTATAAAAAAAAACTACAGTAGAACAGCTATGCTTAATAGTGAAGGTAAGAGCATGTCCACATGAACAATGTAAAGGGAACTCAAGTGATTGGGACTAAACAGCTATGTAGCCTTAAGAAAACCACTTATCAGTAATTTTTATTAGGGAAAAAAGGCTTTAATTTTCTAGAGAGCATAAACAATTGACTGTGGAGCATTTAAAAAAGGTCATGTGGTCTGATGAGTCCAGATTTACTCTGTTCAGAGTGATGGGTGCATCAGGGTAAGAAGAGGGGTGGATGAAGTGATGCAACCATTGTGACTAGTGCTTAATATACAAGCCTGTGGGGGCAGCGTTATAATCTGGGGTTGCTTCTGTTGGACAGGCAACATTATGTGCCTAAGAAATGAGGTCAGCTGACTATAAAATGAATATACTGAATGTCTAGGTTTTTCCATCAGTGGATTTTTTTCTCCACTGATGGCACAGGCATATTCCAAGATTACACTGCCAAGATTTATTGGGGTCAGATTGTGAAATAGTGGCTCAGGGAGCATGAGACAGCATTTCCACACATGGATTGGCCACTATAGAGTCCAGACCTTAACCCCATTGGGAATCTTTGGGATGTGCTGGAGAAGACTGTACGCAACAGCCCGACTCTCCCAGCACCAATTCAAGATCTTGGAGAGAAATTAATGAGACTTTGGGCTAAAACAAAAGTTTTGGCATTGTGAAAGCTTATTAAAACGATGCCACAGCGATTCAACAAAATATTAAAGTGTGCGACTTTTTTGGCACTTGTAGATTTGTGAGATATTTCATTTATCTTGTAAGCATTGAAGTCACTAATTTCTCTCTGAATTTTGTTATATCATTCGCATTAGGTGAGATCAAAGTTTTCTTATAACCAGTATACCAGCTATTATACTTTTCTACCACTAGGGGCTCTTGCATACACGGGGAGAGAAGTGTGCTGAAACACGCAGAAAAAAGCAAAAGCACAACTTAATGAATTACATTCTAGCCATATAAATGTGTGTATACATGGTTAGGGGTCAAACTATGTGCGTGCGCGGTTGAGAAACGAGATCCCTAGTCAATGATAAAGTAAAGGAGAAGTAATAATTGAACTGCTTAAGTTTCATGAGTCATTTGCACCCCCCAAATGTCGAGTTGGCAAAGAGAATTAATACTCACTGCTGGCAAAGCAAAAAATGAAACACCAATCAAAGTGAAGGTCCCGGCAAGTAGACGTCCTGGCCATGTCTTTGGTGTCTTATCACCATATCCAATGGTTGTCAAAGTTATCTGAGACAGAAATAAATTATTACTGAGCCATGTGTAACATGTACTTCTCCTATTCTTCACTATTTTTCCCCACATAAACCATCAGCTTCCTATTTTGTAATGGCACATTTCCAGTGTAAGATCCAACTGACAAATGCTTTCATAATACAATTGGGCTAGTAGAAACATTTAAAATAGATAAGTTCAAATATTTGGTGCATGTTGTAGTTAATATGAATGAACTAATTGCAGGCCTGTAAATAGTAAAGTGGATGCTCTAATTTACTTGCCAGAAGAAATGTACAATAATATGAAATGTGTGATTGTGACTGGGATTGAATAACTTTATCCTATGTGTAGGTAATATTTAGGCCGTTAAACACATTTATTACACTGTGAGCTGTAAATATTTTAGTCATATTAATACAGGGAACAATGATAAAACGGTGAACAATGAAAGAAATAATTCTGTTCTAACTATTCGGGACAACTATTTAAAACTTCTGAGATGAAGTTGTGTCCTTACATAACTTTATTTTCCACTCTTACCAATCCCCACCACAGTGCATCAGCATATGTATCGAAGTCCTGGGCAGGCGTTGCTGTGGCATCTTCATCACTGGGTAGTGTCATCAAGACAACATCCTTCTCCACCAGGTAGACCAGGAAGGAGGACAGTATAAGAGACAGGAATCCAATGTACCATGCGGTGATCAGTTCCTGATATACACAGATACACATAGTCAGTCACTTTCGACAATGCTTGCTCAAATGGCTACAGGTTACTGATTGGAAGGTGGAGGTTCAAGCCCCAGCACTGCTAAACTGAAAATGAAGAGCACTTGAGCAAGGCCCTTAACCCTATCTGCTTCTGCTTATGAATCCTGGCTGACGCTGAGCTCTGACCCCTGCTTCCTAACTGGGATATGCAAAAAAATCATTTCACTGTGTTGTAAAGTACATGTGATAAATAATTAAGTCTTAATCAATGGTCCCTTTGTTAATTATTTTTAAGAAGCAATGTACAGTATATGGCATGTCAAAAATGTAAGTAAACTTGTTATTGTAACCTATAACCTTAAATTTGCACATTTAAATGTAATTAATTTAATTTAAATCTGTACATTTGCTTCTGTTTTTACAAAGAGCCCAGTAGATGCTATAGCCAAAGGCCATGCCAGAGTCTAGTCTCTCCAACCAGCATTCATCACCTTTATCTTATAAATAATAATTTTTTCTCGGCCCTTGAGAGCCCCTACTGGCCTGAGGCCCCCCAAGCAATTACCTGCCTTGCCTGGTGACATTTAGTACCTCCGGCTGTAGTTTGCCATTGCCCTATATCCTAGTCCTGTAACTACAGTATAAATGTACTATAATTCTCACTTTAATAAAACTTCTTACAAGGTAAAAATTACTTTTTTTTTTACTTATAACTTAAAACCATACATATCAACCCAGCAGTGAAATATATGGGTTGATATATGATATGCACAAAGACAATGGGAAATACATCATTATTGTTGGCAGTCTATAGCATTATACTAGGTGTAGTAATTGGACAAACAAAGATAGCTTATAAAATTAATTACAATGTGTTAAAAACTTTTGCAAGTAATGAATTCTGTAAGAATGGATTTATGGATATTTCAATATCACAGAAATACTCCTCAGAAACAAAAAGAAATGGTCTGTCCCTGTAGAAAAAAGTATCCCTTACCTATTATTGTCTAATTAGCAAAATTTAGAAGGTGTGTGTGTGTGTGTGTGTGTGTGTGTGTGTGTGTGTGTGTGTGTGTGTTTATGGGTGCGTGGGAGTGTTGGCATGATCTTACCTTGCTGTGAGCATATATTGCAGACCCCAGGAGTTTCCAGGTGCCACCTCGCCGGTCCATGCGCAGCATACGCAGAATCTGCAGAAAGCGCAGACTCCGAAGAGACGTAGCCAAAACATTTCCCTGGTTACCCAAAGCAACTACTGGCACTGATGCTATCAGCACAAAGATATCTGTGCAAACACACAACACCTCTTCTTCATTAGTGAGGGAAAGAGTGAGTACAGTGAGTACAGTGTGTTTTTACATTAGGGGACACATGACTATTTTTACTAGTCAAACATAACAAAATGAGTAATCCAATCATTTGTTTTGGTGAGTATGACTAATTCCATGATTCTGGGCACCACCATTTTTATGTGGTTATATTTAGCCCATTTCATCAGAAAAAGCATACATTAAGCCACATTTTGATTAACAGTCATACACAGTGTAAAATTAGACTTCTATACTAAATGTTTTAAATCATATTAAAATATTTAAGGATGTGTCAGCTCTTAAACATGCTTATGGATGACATGGAAGCTCAGTTGAAATGACTGATTGCTGAACTGAGACTGCCTAGCATGAAAGCTCATCTACATTATGATACCAGAGCTCTACTTATAGCTGAGTAACTGGCCTTCCTTGGATAGAGGGTGATATGTCTATGTTCTTTTGGGCTAGTTATGACTTGTGGAACATCTGGTGATTTAACGCTGGCGTCAATAGCTGCTAAAACCGCAGTTGTAAATCAGATTTTAAGCGATTTATCGGCTGTCAAACAAAGATGACACATTTCCTTCCACCTTATTTGCCATTCCTAAATATCACAGAGGAATTATTTCCCTTATGGAAATGGAAAGTATACAAGTACCTTCCACATGATCCTCCTGGATGCAATGAATGCTGCATTTAAAACTATACTGTAGCAGTGCTCATGTTTATATATTAATGTTATAAAAAAACAAATACAGAAAAACTAATTGCAGAAATAGCTATATTAATACATTCTGTTCCTACAGTTTTACTGTAGACCTAAGAATAGTATTACATAATGTACGTGTCAGTGTGGGTCCGTAACACTTGCCCAGTATACACAGTGGTTTGCGAGCGAATTTGAGACGTCCTCTCCAACCCTTATATCGACAGCGGCATCCTGCTGCCCAGATCCTCAGCACAAACTCGCTCCCAAAAATAAAAATAGTGAATGTTTCCTACAAGGAGTGAGAGGGATGAGAGATGTGAGATAATAGAAAAAAAAATAGATCAAAATAGATAATATTTAATCAAAGTTTCAATTTCTCCAGCTTTTTTTACTCTGTTCCCCCACAAGACACTTAACTATCATTCTTAGCTTTTCTCAGATTTGTGTGTGAGAGTGCATAGGATCATAATTTGTGTGGATCATAAAAGGTCACCTTCTTTAACCTTACCACATCAACATAATGTAACAATCTGTAATTGTAATACAACAGTTAGTTCCGAGCAAGCAATCTGATTGGACGTTCCATGAGTGGTGATAATGTACTCTAACACCAATGGGACTTTTAACTATATGTATAACTCTGCATCCCAGGTGTTCTACAGTACACCCATTAATTACACCAACAGTCAGGTGACAGTACACTAAAAAAAGAAACTGTCTGCAATTCAAACCCAGTCACAGAAGTACTGTAGATACAGCAAGAAGGCACATCTGATAATGTCGTCTTAAATAAACACTCTGAGTCTTTAATAATCGCTTCTAAGTCTTTCCTAATTGCATCCGAACTATTATTATTTATGGCTATTACTTAATTGACCACCTCCATTGTTATGGTATATCCAATATACACATACACACAAACACACACACATAAATTGAACATCCCTTGTCCTTTTTTTTTGTTGTATTTTTATTATTTTTAACATTGTAACCTTATACTGAAGACATCCAAACTAAGAAAGAACACGTATGGAATTATGTAGCAAACAAAAAAGTGTAATGCAACCCAGAATATGTTTTATATTTTAGATTGTCCAAAGTAACCACATTTAGCTTTGGTAACAGCTTGGAATACTCATACTGTAGCATTCTCTCACCAGATTCACAAAGTACTTACCTAAAATGGTGTTCAATTCACAGATGTGCCTTGTCATGAGTTTATTTGAAACATTTCTTGCTTTCTTAATGTCCTTTAAACCATCAGTTGTTTTGTGCAGAGGAAGGTTGGGTATAAAGTCAATAACCCTATTCATGCTACTATAACTACTGTACAAATCCATATTAGGGCAAGAAACACTCACTTACGTAAAGAGAACATACAGTCCATCATTACGTTAAGAAATAAAGGTCAGTCAATCCAAACATTGAATGCATTTGCAGTGACCAAAACTTTTGCAGTTGTCAAATGCTATGTCATAAGGACTGTCCCTGCTTCAGAGAATAAGTTTATTAGAATGATTAGCCTCAGAAACCGCCAATTTATAGCACCTCAGGTTAGAAGCCAAACAAATGCTTCTCTAAGTTCAAGCTGCTGACACATTTCAACAGCCACAAACCACCTCTACGTTATGTAAGAGCTATTTGTCCAAGAAGTAGAATGATGGAGTGCTGCATCAGATGACCTGACTTCTACGAACACCAAACTAAATCCAATTGAAATGGTTAGGGTTGACGAGATAGACCGGAGAGTGAAGAAAAAGCAGCCAAAAAGTACTCAACACCTCTGGGAACTCCTTCAAGATTATTGGAAAACCATTCCAGGTTGACTTCCTTATAAAGGCTAACTGAGAGAGTGCAAGACTGTCATCAAAGCAAAAGAAGAATTGAAAATATAAAACATATTCTGGGTTATTTAATACACTTTGGTTGACAACATAATGTCATATTTGTTCTGTCATAATCTCAAAGTCTTCAGTGGTAATATAAATTTTTTTAAAACAATAAAAATAAAAGAAATGATAGAATGTGTCCAAACGTTTGACTCGTACTGTAGGTTCACATGCACACACTTACCAGAACCACGAGCCAGTGACCTGAGTCATCCTCGTATTCTTTAAATGTTGTTAGAATCGCCAAAATAAGACACGCCAGAACTATCAAAAACCTAGAAACAAAGAATAAAATATGCCATAGGTTAATTATTTGTGTTTCGAAAAAAGAGCACACCAAAAATTTACAATTTTGGGCCTCCGAGTGGCGCAGTGGTAAAGTGCTCGCCCTATCATCCGGAGATCGCTGGTTCGGTTCCTGGGTGATGCTGTAACCTCTCGCAGCCGGAGGTCTAGAGAGAGCTGATTGGCCGAGCTCTTTCAGAGGGGAGTGATGAGAGGTACTCAATGCTCCCACATTAATCCCGGCTCTACAGCCAATCAGGGGCGTCTGTGAGCTCACGCGAGTGGACAGGAGCGGATAGCGCTGTCCTCCGAGTGTGTTACACCGCCCCCAACGGTGCGTGAGTGAGCAGTTCGAAAAGATGCGGTTGCCTGGCATCCCGTGGTTTGAAGGAAACACGGGATAGGCTTCGGACCCTCCCGACTGAGTGGTAGTAGTAGCCTTTATGTGGGAGCCCCCTAGTGACGGGGAGAAATTGGACACAACTAAATTAGGGGAAAAAATGGGGGAAAAATTTTACAATTTGGCTGACCAGAATGACATTTGTATAATTAGCTATTCTGGTAGAAGTTTGTTGGGTTTGGCTGTTTAAAATGCAAAAAGTACAAATTTTTTCATTTTAACATTACAACAACAGTAACCCTTTGTTTCCTCCAAATTTTCATCAATAAAAACAGGTGAATGTTTACTGCTAAGAACTGCCAAGCCAACAACATAAATATAAGTGATACATTTACAACAACTTTCTGACAGCAGAGTACAACACTATTTTTACAGGATTAGATACTGCAAGATGTATATTACTACAAAAGAAAAAAGTGGGTTATATTTTTACTGTTATACTGTTTTAGTTATTTTGGGTGAAATAGGACATGAAAAATATATGGGTGCATTATCAATTATGCATGATGTAAAGTGGGAAGTATGAGGTCATTTAAATCATTGTTGAGTATCTTAACTCAGACCAAAAACTTTACTGAGTTACTATAACTTAGTAAAGTATCACTTAGTGAACTTTACTAAGTTTACAAAGTGATACTTTACTAAAGTTTACTAAGCGACTAAGTAAGAGTTACTGTAACTTGCTATGCTATGGCCATGCTAATATTTAAGCACAACAGCACTACCTCTTGTTGGATGTTGCTTAACTATGCTCTTTTATTGCAACTCCATAAATTAATGAAAAATATAATATATTTTTTTTTAACTTTAGGTTTAATTTCATAGTTTAGTCAAAGAAATGTCTCTGCTTTTAACATGCAATTCATTTGCACTGTAAATATATTCTGGAAATATTCTGACAAACCCCAGAGAGAGTGAACCAGATAAGGGAGCTGTTTTGTCAAACTGATATGAGAAGGAAACTCTAATTTCATATTTTACATCAGTTTAAGTAACTTAATAGTTACTGAATAGTCTTTTATAAGCTGTAGAAGTGTTCAGCACAACAGCACAACATGGTAGGAAAGTGGCAGTTCCTGAGAGATTTGCTAACAAGCAATTTGCACGAGAGATCCAATGAAGAAATGCAGGGTCAGCATGTCAGATCGCGCACAAACACACACACACACACACACACACACACACACACACAGTATTACGGGCAAATAATGCTCACATGACTGAACATGTATGTCACTGTACAGCAAATAACTTGCCAAAACAACTGAACACAATATCGCTAATCAGATGAGCACAAAACATTAGAAGACAAAAATCTAAATCATATTTAGTGCACTGACATACTGCGGGAAACAACAGGAAAGACAGAGCCATGGCATTCATAAGTGTAGATGGCTTTGCCACGACCTCATTCCCATGTCCTTATTTTCATGTGGCGCCGAAAAGTTCAAGCCTTCTTATTTTACCAGGTTAGTGTAACAAAATTGCTGCAATGTACAGTAAATTCCAAAAGTAGCCCAATAATCAATAGTCCCAACCAAAACTAGCCTATACAGTGGAACCTTGGATTATGAGCATAGTGTAATTCATTCCGGAAGCGGGCTCATATTCCAAAACACTCGTAAACCAAATTTAATTTTCCCATAAGAAATAATAGAAACTCTAATTATTTATTCCACAGCCCCCAAAAATAAATGCATGAAAATAATTAACACAAAATATTAAGTAAAAATAAAACAAATTAACCTGCACTTTACTTAAAAAAAGTAAAAATAAATCCTGACAGATAAATGTTTCCGTTTGTGCGCGCAGGCGCTGTGTATGTGTGTGTGTGTGTGTGTGTGTGTGTGTGAATCTAAAGTAAGCTCCCCTCTCCTCCTTCTCGTCTTACACAATGACGAGACACAACGGAAACACTGGTTTATCGGAAAAATAAACAAGGAATCTCTCTAATGACACTCGATTGAGCGACACATTAACGGAATTACTGCTGTAAAGTAAAAATAGAACAAATTAACCTGTACTTTACCTTTGAAAAGAATCGCGACAGAGCAGTGTTTCTGTGTAGAGCAGAGAGAAAAAGTATGTGTGTGTGTGTGTGTGTGTGTGTGTGTCTGTGAAGGCGAAAGTAGGAGGTGTCTGTGTGTCTGTGTGTGTTTGTGTGTGTGGCACGGTGTCCAATGACGCGTGCGCACACAGACACACACAGCAGGCAAAGAGCAGGCTAAACCTTAAGCAGGGAGAGAAAATGGATCTTTAACCTCTCTAATGAGATTTGCTTTTGCTTTACACACGCGCTATACACACACGCATACAGACACAAAATAAAATATGTTTTACGTGCACACACATAGAATTAGCACACACATGGTCACAGTGTTACAGTAAACAGTACACACGTGCACGGATGTTGATTATACCAGTAAGAGACACGCACTAAGACCGAGCAGGGGAGACGATTCCGCAGTATATAATTTATAAAGACCGTAGAGAATAGCTTGCTTAGGGAACACACAGAACCTTCTACAGTAGCCTACAGTGGTATGTTGTGAATTATCTAATGCCTAAACAAATTATCATCCCTAAAAAAAAAATATGAAAAATCCTGTGTCTGCAATTTAAAGGCAGCCAAATTATGTGTGAAAACTATGGCTCTGCCAACAGTGAGTCACCAGTGAGTCACAAACCTTACCAGGAAGTTCCACTGAACCCTAAACACACACACAAATTGTAAAGCCTTGAACATGGCTGTGAATGGGTTTTTGATGCACCCATTTACACAACTGTTTTATGGCCCTGGATACACTGAACCTTTACTTAAGAATTAGGATTTGTGAACTTATTATACTAAGTTATCATAACATGTTGGTATACTTCTAATTACATTTAAAATGTTAAAACACTTAATCTGCGATCTCTAACCACTGGTGCTACTGTTGCATTCATTTGCTGATTACACATTACCTTATAGCTAATTAAGCACATTATGTGCATTAGGGCATTCAAATGCAATCACAGTTGTTACAGCATCCTCTCTTTAGGAATAAACAGGAAAATGCACAGGAATGTGCAAACTATGAGAAAATAGAAACACTTCAGCTACAGACACACTGCATCTGAATTAGGAAAAAGCACTGTCACTTTTGGCTACTGATGTAACCAACATATGAATACATTATTATTAAAGCTAATCTAATCTGTTTATGGAAAACATTATTGCTAAAATTAAATTAAGTATAAGTTTACAGTATAAACTGTGTATTATTAATGTAATTGTCAGCATCAACTACAGACTGCTCTGCCCACTATGTCTGTTAAACTATCTAGTTGAAAATAACTGTTTGCACTGGAAATATATTCTGGAAATATTCTGACAAACCCCAGAGAGAGTGAACTAAATGAGAATTATTCCACCTTGAGCCCAGTGGTTCAGCAGGATTGGCTTTGGATCCTGACAAGGATAAAGAGTCTATATAGGGTATAGGATAACAGGGGTGGTGTTTGAGCCAGTCATCCATAAACAAGGGTAGAAAGACCAAAATTGTATTGCAGGAGCAGAGAAGAAAAGCTGTGCTTGTGAAAGAGGGTATTACCAGGCTGTGTGGGGGAATCCCCTGTGACGAGGGCGGAGGCGTGTCGATGATGGGGCGGAATCACCGCAAATCCGGAAGTGGGGTGTGAGATGAAATTTCCAACGGTCGCGTATACTTGAAATTACCTGTCTGCTTTTTGGTTCACTCCTGTTTAGTCTAGTCCCTGACAGTAAAGTTTTCAAATAAATTACCTGTCTGCTATTGGGTTCACTCCTGTTCAGTCTGGGCCCTGACATTCTGAGAATTTGCGAGTTCAGTAGTATTGCAAGAAAAGTAACTTGATCATAATAGCGGTGCTCATTCACATGGCATTTGTGCTAAGTGGGCAAGAAAGTGCAAAAGAAAGAACTAAGGGCGTTTTCTCATTACCGTCCGGGAACTGTTCCCGTTCGGAAACTGCTGCCGTCCGAGAACACCAGATTTTTGTCTGTGAGCATGTAATCGTTCCAAGCTTGGGAACCAATCCCTGGATCGATTGCAGAGTTGGTCTAGGAAAGGATTCATGCATTCCCAAGCACGCAACAGTGCTCAAATGAAGAAGTGACGCAATTACTATTTGACTCCGTACACAAACAAATGTGGCTGCTAAAGAATCTCTGTGAAGTCAGGTGGGAGAATGAGAGAAACCTGACTCCACCTTCAGTGCTATGTAATCAACTACTGGCCCAGTAGTGAGTGGATGATCCCAGATTGTATGTTAACAATTAAATTACTAAATTTAAGTTATTTAAGTAGGCAGTGCAAGTAGATATACAGGCAATTCTTACTGCCCCTAGTGGTTATAAGGGGTGAACTAGACTGTTACATCTTTAGTAAATAGTGATCAGCCAATGGACTTGAGATTTTATGTCAGAGCAATTTTTGTCATTGACAATCACACTCATGAATAGGCATTGTGCAAACTGAAGGTCCATACAGACCTTCTAATAATAATAATAATAATAATTTTTATTTATATAGCGCCTTTCCAGAGCTCAAGGACACTTTACAATGAGTAGAAA
>JAOTRS010000022.1:10418650-10432606 GCA_028565755.1 Dinotopterus cunningtoni
TTAAAATATACAATAATTCCCAATAGATAACAGTACAATAAGTAATACAGTAACACTTATGTATTGCAGTTTTCAATAAATAAATGTATGTAATCTATATATCCTAAAACCAGATCTCACTCAATGTTTTTGGTTATTTGTTTTTCTCACAAAGATGTTTTACTACCATACCATCAAATAATATTATGTAATTATTCCCTAAATGCTATTTACATATATGCATATGTCAAACACATGTTTTCCATAGTAGTAACATGCTATCGGCAGTTAACTTTTGGTCTAATAAGGAAAATTTTCAATTTAACATAGTACATCACATAATAAATGTTTGCTCTTTAAACTTTCGTGATTGACAGGTACACTGTAGGTTTTGTTTTAATTATTATTATTTTTTCCCTCTCAGAAAAGTTGATATTGTCTCTTGATAAGGACACATATGAGCACCTTGGCTTGGAGGGAAAACCGTCGCTATACAATCACAGAAAGCCTATGAGATATGGTGAAATGTTTTATCAGCATATAACTCAATAAACAATAACTGCAAAACTGTCAAAATCTGATTTTATTTAAATCTACATTTTTTCCTGTAACATCTCTACATTTGCAGTTGTAACTGTGGATCTCGCTGATAAATCATTGGTTCCTGGTGCAAAGCGGTACAAGCAAGTTCTTCTTTGTTTGAAAGAAAGAGTGCCGCTGAGAAGCGACTTTCTATTAACAGATAGCCATTCAGGTTTGTAGTAAAGCTCTACTGAAAGCTTCTATTAATTTTACAGATTGGTTATTGAGTGTAATGTATATCTAAATGTTTACATTTTAGTAGTACTTTTCTTCTACAAAAAGAGAGAAGGACATGATTGCTGTGTTACAGTTTTGTGAAGTAAAGCATGCCATTTTTTTTTATTTATCATCTTATCACCATGGCATCTTGCCTATGTGTCCTTCATGATATTGGTTTCCTTAGAACCTGGAGATTCTGACATGTGGGGAAAAGATTAACTGTAGATTTTCAAAAAGATATTCACCTCATTGCTACTCTTTAGACTCACCCTCAAGTTGAGATGAAATTTCATTTACAATCGTACTTGGATTCGGTTAGGATAGGACTTTTAACTGGATGCCCAAATAATTTTTCAGTTCCATATTCAAATCATTCACAATGTGTTGAGGCTCACTTTAGGATTTAGGCTGTTGATATTCCTTTATGAGTGAAGAGTTATGCTTTTGTGATTTGTGGGATATTGTATGAATTAATACACAAAATTACTCCTAAAGTACTAAATGAAGCAGATGTATAGGACTAAGCCTTTTATGCTAAATTTCATTTCTTTTTGTGACCTTGATGAAAGTTTTATGCTTACTTGTCCCTTAGAATTTAGGATTGAAGGACATATTTATGTTTTTTTTTTTTTTTAACTGCTATCAGCTTTTGTACATTATTGTTATTTATGACTTCAAATTGTAGAGGCCTGCCTCACCAGAAGACTCAGTACAGAACACACTTTTCTACAGTTTGCAATGAATTCAGTTTAAAATTATAGCAGTACTTTTATTTGTTCCTTGTTTCACTTGTGACTTTTTTTTTTTTACCATTTTTTTTCTTAGATTTAGCAACCGTCATTTCCCTCCCACTAGCTAGTTCTTCCCTTTACACAACAGAGAGCAGGTGCTTCCTCTGAGACACATGAAGCCATCCATTGCATCTTTTCAAACTGCTGCTCATGCTTTGTCATGAACAAAAAGTCCTAACTAGGAAAAGTCCTAACTACCCCTTTAAATACATTACCAGTCAAATGTTTGAAGACATCATATAACTCCATGTTCTGTCCTAATTTTTACTTTATTCTACGTTGTAAAACAACACTGAAGGCATCCAAAATATTCAATCTACTTCCATTATTTCCATGCTGTGCAGCATGTATTGTTACTGCCTCAAAGTTACAGGGTCCTGGGTGCAAGTCTAATGTCTGTTGGTGATTCACATATTCCCTATGTATCTGCGGGGGTGTTTTTCAGCTTTCTGTTGTTCTCTTTAGCAGGTGGATTGGTTTCTCACACTAAATTACCCCTGGGTTTTAAAGGTCCTATACAATGATTAGCCATTACATTAAAACCACTTAGGTTTTGGGTCCCCCTTGTGCCGATGAGGTGGCGCTGGCCCTTTGGGGTGTGGCATCACAGGGCCTTTGAGGGTTTGCTGTGGTGTCCATCACCAGCAGGTTGGCAGTGGATCCTTTGGGTGCTGTTGGGTTGCTGGGTGAGGCCTCCATAGCCCCCAGACTTGTTTGTTTTGTGCATCCCATGGATTGGATTGGATTGGATTGGATTGGATTGGATTGGATTGGGATTCGGGGAGTTGGGAGCCCAGCTCTTGGCTTGTTTTCATGCTGGGCCCTGTACATTGGGAGCGTGGTGCACTGGGTGTTCTGGTGCCTTTTTATTGTGGCCAGCAGTGACTTTTTACAGCGATTTGTTCTGCATTGGCACTTCTGTGGGATTGGACTGGATGGGATAGCCTTTGGCCATACCTTGCAGGTATGGGTGAGCCTTGGGTGTCACCAGTTGCTGGTATATAATTGTTAATGTTTTTCAGTTCACCTGATGGTGGGGATAGTGTATAAATCAAGCATTAACTCTCATAGTATAAATGATACCCTGCTTATATTTACTTGATGCTTCTTTGCTGTTGCATGGTAGATGTATGCTTGTTGAATTATGTTTAATATGTCTTTTTTGTTAATGTTAATCTTATGCTCAGATCGAGATGGACATCTGAAAGTTCTTCTGTCTCGGTACACGTATGAGAACTGTAGGCCTACTCTTAGTACCCACAATTTGAGAAATCTATTGTGCCCATCACTTCAGTCCTCAGATCTTCAGGGAAATAAATGTTCATGCACCCCAGAGCACTTCCTAGAATGGCTGGGGGCAGTAAACCTAAATATCAGTTGGTGAGTATTCTGTAGAATTTTTTTTGTTGAATGTTGAATGCTTTCCATTGGGTAGACGTTGTTATTGATGATGTTGCAGTGAAAACTCAGCCACAAGTTTCCTGTCCACATATGCATGTCCAGAGCCATGCAGTTTGGTTAACCAGGCCCTGCTTTGTACAGTCACTGGACTCATCCCTCCTGAAGACATCTCCACACTACTACAAGAGCTGAGGTAAGTTCGCTTGAGTCATGCAAAAAAATAGCTTTAATGCGTAAAAATATGTGAAACAATCTCTCTAATCATGCAGAAGGTATTTTGATGCACCAAAGTTTGCACTTTGGGCCTCCCTCACTGTCCATGGCTTTGTGGATAGTCCTGTGTGCTGGGGAACAACAGAACATGGATTTCTCAAGGGTGGAGAAAACTTGTACAACTTTGTTTGCTTCAAGAACCAGGATTATTGGTTGCACATGGCTACTGGTGCACATGATGGCTGTCCACCTTGATGAACAATGACTGGATTGGAGAAAGATGTTATGTTTTCACTTAGCTACTTAACATTTGTAATGTGAAAATTGTTCAGAAGAGATTTTTTTTTATATAAAATGAGTTTATATATATATATAAATTTGTATTTTTATTTGAATAATAGTAAATACCAAAGTAATAGTGAAATCTTGCTAACAGAACACATTACTAATAATAAAAATGTTCTTTTGAACAATATTAAATTTATTGCAATACTGAAAATGACACCGTATATCTTTCTCATGATTTAAACAATATGTTAGTACTGCAGTATTGTCTTGCGGACCATTCACAGTGTGTCAAATTAAACATTTATTATCCCCCTTTTCATTCAGAGTACTGAACAAGACAGACGAAGCAGGCAATAAGAATAAGAAAAACTATTACACAATCATGAAGTAAATGTTACGTAGTAGTGGGCATGACACATTTTTACTGTCTCTGGGTCAAGCCACATGATGAAATCAGAGCAGTAGTAGATGAAAAGGAAACGAGTAATGGCAGTATCAGGGTTTGTATTTACGTCCTCCACAAGCTCTACAGCCCGAAACAGTTAAAAAAAAAAAAAAAAAACAGGAATAAGGAATAAAGTTTTTTCACGTGATCGATAATATTTTTGTATGTCCTACGTAGCGGAAACATGCTTTCTTCTTTGGTTAAAATCTAATTAAAATGAATGCTAAAATAAACGGCCTACAACAGAAAGTGTTTCGTAAGCCAAGTAGGGAAAATACTACCAGACTGATTAATAGCATACACTGACACAATAAAACCTGTGCTGTATCAGTTACACTGTTTTCTAGTGATTTCAGTACTCAGCTATTTGTCATAGAGAGAAATAAATTAATATTGCGGGCACATTGAACATGCTTGAAGCAGAAGACTTTACGGGTTATGAAGACTTTGCAGTACAAAGTTTGTAACATTTTGTGTACATGTGGAGACCCAGATGGTTAAGCGGGGACGGGGCCATGCGAAGACGCAGAGGGAGAGTGGGGGCAGGGCCATGTAGGGATGCAGAGGGAGATCGGGGATGGGGCTAAAAGTAGAGCTGCAAATACTGACATGACATAACGGGGAACTGGGATATTTAACACATCAAACTATATTGGTATAAACAATATTGTCTAATCCTAGTTCTTGTAGGAAAATATATCGATATACCTTAAATAGTCTATATACCGCTCAGCCCTACTTTTCATTACAAACTCCCCTGTATGATGTTCATTAATCTGATTTAATTGCTTCTTTAAACATCAACTGTTTACTTCTTACAGAATTGATATTTTTAATGACACCATAAATTAATGCACCATTGACAGAGTATACAGTATGGCGTGTGCAACCCAGTTTGTGGCTCAGGGTCTTCAGTTTAATTTTGTTTATGTAATGCTTTTAACAATGGATACAATTCTGAATGTACATATAAAAACTGTATAGATTGTATGTATAGAAATTAACAACTTTAAAAGTTTTTATAGTTTTATCATTTTGTCTTTAATGAGCAAGCTGGCATCAGTCCCAAGGAAACGCTCACTGAGATGACATAATGTGGAAACCAGAGGTAGATAAACCAGATTTATAAGGGAACCCAATTACAGTTAACACAAAATACACTTTGTTGAGATTACCAACTGTTCACTGATTGAGACTTTTGTAATAAAAACTGTTTGTGTGAGTTGCAAGGGTCTTTACTGCTCTGTTCTTTTTGATAGATGTGACTGATAGCTTCCAGACTAGTTGTCAGATGGCTTATAAACAAATCACACAAAGTTCCTTGTGGCAACATCCATTATTTGATATTGGTTTAAAGCATTCATTGAAGTAAATAGAAGTAAATGTTGTAGTGGAATATTATAATACTGTCCTTTAAAATTATAAATTACTATCAAATGTATATAAAATTCCTTTCTCTCTAGATGTATGGGAGTACAACCTTTGTTTAAGGTATACCAAGGTGTGTCTCTGGTCTGTGTGCTGGTGCTAATATTTGCATTGCTGTCCATGGTGCTGTTCAGGACTTGGGTGAAGTAGTGGTTCTATTTGAGGTCCAGCAACAGAGTATATAATTTCTCATTACATGTCCTCCAGGCATCCAAGGACTGCCATGGAATGTTGGTTGACCCCACTTGTTAGCATTTGTTTAGTAACAACAAAATAGAAAGTATAGACTAATACTTTAAACATTACAATATAATACATTACAACATAATACTCTGAGTAATGAGTTATTCTAAAAACTAAACAAGTAGATACACCTAAGAATGATTAGTTCTTTCTAGTTAGCTAGCTATCATGGCCAGCTGATATTGTTGTGGGCTATTTGTGATCCCTCATGCATTCTTTATGTTCGATATGTGGGAGGTTTTTATCTTCCACTTTTAATGTTAGTTACACTTTAGCGATAAAACATAAGCTGTAACTCAAATTATAATAGTACAAAAAAAGAGTAAGCAGTCAGTTAATCTGGTTGAAGTAAGCTGCAGTTTATTGCAGCAATAAAACCCAAGTGAGTCAACCCAATGCCAGTTCAAGAAAAAACAGCAGACTGAAAAGCATTTCAGTGCACACTCCTTATATACTCTTGACTGAGGGAGGGACTCAATCACTGTCCCCTCTCTTGGTTTTCTTTTTTACTTCCTTTTGCCAAATTTGGTATCCATTCACTTGTTTTGAAAAATTTCCCCATTATAATCCCACCTTTCCACCATTTTGTATTACATCATTGTTCCTGTCACCTGACTGCTTTCCCCCTTATTTTATCTTTTAACTGATATCACTGAATTTATAAAAAATATCAGGGAGGTGCTTAATTTCTTCATACAGACCCTAGTTTCTGAGTCTTTGTCATCAGTTGTTGTTTGTCATCAGAGACAGAGCATGGTTAAGCATCTCCTTTTCTGTTGGTCTTTTTCAGTATTCTTATCTCATGTCTCCTATCTAATCTTGCTCCTTCCCTGCTTCTCTCTAGCTAAGCGCACCTGCAAGGGCAACCACAACAACAGTGTGGACTCTCCTTCTTCTCAGCCCACCATTAATTGTGCTGCTCTAGGCCAATCTCAGGCTGAGTGCCAAAGGTTCTTGAATTTGATGTTTCTTTGTGAAAAAAGACTTCCAGTGCTTATCAGAGGAAGGATGAGTCCACAACTGCTTCTCACAAGAGGCCTCGCATAGAAATTATCTGTGAGTGGTTCTGCTGCTACCCAAACTGATTTTACTGTTTCTGTTGGGATGCAGGTTTCAGTCGGCACACAGACTTATTATCCAGAAAAGGTAACTTTTAAGTCGGGATGTCGCTGTCCATGTGCCTTACACATGAATTACCAATAAGTGTGGTTCTTGCTTAGAGGCAACAGGCCTCCCTATTGACGCCTTCATCTAATCAGCAATGTCACCTGTACATTGGGCTTTTACCTTTCCGATGGTCACACATGCTCTGTTTTACATTAAATATGATGGGTTTCTTATATATCTTAGTTTATTATTACTCACTTTTTTTATATACTTTTTGATATTAGCCTGTGTTTTCTCCAATGTATCTGTCACTCATGTTCCTGTCTTTGCGCATTTTATTTATGCAGCGGATTTACGCAGTGGTTTTGCACCAGCCATAGGTTTTTGGGGGTTTTCCACCTTCATCTGATAAGAGATAATGAGTGCTGCTCTGCACAGTCACACAAAAACGTATTCATATCTTGTGTCTTTCCCCTCCACTGCTTATGTTTCAGCGTGGCTTCTCTTTTGAAAATATTTCTTTTCTGGGTCATGCTGACCTCCCTTCCTATTGTGCAGGTGTTGTGCTCACTATGGTGTTATGTGAAAAAGCATCTTCCTCCTCTGGACCCACTGTGTCTTACAGTTAATCCCATGTGCGTTTTAGTAGCAACGTTAATTTAGAAGTTTATATGACTTTATTTAGTACTTGATTAATGTGAATATATTTGGTGCATACTTGATGAAAACTTGTTTTTCATACTTGAAAAACATGGTTACAAATATATGGCCAAATGTTTGAAGACATCTGACCATCACAACTGTGTTTTTTGTATTAATGTACAATCCCCACAGGAACTTTAGTTTGGTAGGGAGCATAAAAATTTAACTTTAAAGCAAGTGAAAGACTAACCTATTCCAGAGATATTGGTGCATGACGTGATCCACTCATCATGTATAGTGCACACTGTACAGGCCTCTGGAGGCAGTGTTCTAGGCTCAGCAATGTTTACATGTATTGTACATTGTATGTGGCAATAAAATTAAGTCAGCTGATGACCTGATGACTCCTTTTCACACATGATTTGGCCACCTTAGAGTCCTAGGCTTAACCCCATTAACAGTCTTTGGAATGTGATGAAGACTTTACTGTGTGGTTTGACCCCTTCTGTCATAGAGAGTAAACTTCTTGTTAGAAAATGTTTATTTAACATTTATAGAAGGAGTCTGAAGTGTCACTGTTTTGTAACCGGCACTTTTAAGTTTTCCAGCGCCAGAAAGTTCTTAGGGACATAGGAATTTACAACATCACAAGCTGCATTTAAGGTGTTCCCTCAAAACTTATCCAACAAAGGTCATTTAACTTTTGAGCCATTCAGCACATACTGCTTATTTTCTACTTGTTTAAAAAAAACACACTCACTTAAGGCAGGCATGATGTCAACATTTGCATCCAAGAATAACGCATCTGGATACATGATATGTGGTATGTGATGGTGATAGCAAAAGGGCACCGCCGGTGTGCATCATTTCCCTTTAACCGGCCTTTAAAAGTTTCTGCTTTAAGGGTTCTGGGGTCTTTTAGATCTTGTTGGGGCAGAGGCAAAAAGGCATGGGGACAAAAAAAGAAGTGGTTTGTTGGACATGGCCATTTTGCCGATGCACAAATTTTCTACAGGGCAGTGAATATGCCATCAGTTCTGGCCTAAATATGATACCATGTCACTTCAGTTTCAGACAACATTTTTTTTAGAAACCTGGCAAAGCTCAACTGACAGCAGTAATTCCTGGAAATATTAATCCCTCAGGATTTTCTCTCTAAGATATCAGGATGTTCCTTGAGGTTTGCACGCTGTAATGGGCATTAGGATAAATGAAGTGAGGGGAAAACAATCAGTGTCAAAAACCAGTTTAGTCCAAGATAGAGTACCAATTCAATGGTTCTTCAGTTTTTAGGAGAGGATAGATGTCCTTCCAGCACCCTTAAACCCACACACATTCTAAAAGAACTGTCCTTTTTTTCACAATCACCAGGGTTTTAAAAAAAGAAAAGAAAAAAGGAGAACCCAGTTGTAGAACCGAATCTTATATCTTATACCGAAACTGCTATCCTATGTCATCTTTGCAGAATCTGTCTATGTTTGCTTTTGTATCTTTCTTTTAATCTTAACCATGTTTCTTCCTGTAAAAAAATATATATAATGATACCTCATTATGTGACTAAGTACTTTGGGAAATGTTTGGAAATGATAATGAAAATTTTGCATATTAAAAAGACTTGAGATTTTTGGGGGGGATTGGTTATTTAATACACATTGTCATTATACCACACAGAGGAAATAGTCACTTAAATATTACGTTATTCAGAATTTCAGAAGCCTATTTGACCCTGACTGAAGCTTAGCTCTGCACAATAGGGCCCTCTTGGGGTCTGAGGTAGCCTGTACCGAAGTAGGACCACTGCTCAGATGAACAATGCCTTATTTTCTGCTTTGCATCTCCTAAATGATTACAGAGTTGTGCAAAAGTCTTGAAACACCCCTCGTTTCTTCATATTTTGCGTCAACATTCTTTTTTTAATATAGTCTGGAGGAAAAGTTAGGACTTTTTTCCAGACTGTGTACCTGACCAGTTTCTGAGGAATGTTTTTTATTTATTAAGCCCCACATTTACCTATAAATCATTCAAGCATAAAAAAAACATGCTTAAAAACTCCTCACCTAAATGAATGCGAATCTTCACAGACTGTATGCTGTGTGGTTGGTACAGTACATTCAGAAATCTTTGTAACATGTAAAATTTATTCTACCAATTTAAGAATTCTGTTATATTATGGTAACAGATGGCTGTCGTATGTGCTGCCTAATGTTACATTCAGTGAGGAACACATAACAAGCCCACAGTATTGTTTTTTTTAGGTGCCATTTTTAGTCTACTGTCGTATCTGGTGAGGAACGTGACACCGCCAATCATTATATTTGGTAAGAAACGCCTGTGACACCCTCACAGCAGGACATAAAAGTTGATGATGACTCTGCCTACTGTTACATTCACTGAGGAATGCCAGTGACACGCCTGTGACGAAACTACCTGTGCAAACACCACAAATACCGGCCACTGCCCATTGGCCACAGAGGATTTCTGTTCCACCTAATTATGATGATCTGGTAATCAAATGAAGATTAATACCTCACAGTATGACACAAAATTTAATTACATTACATTTTTTGAGGTACCCCTGTGACAATGCTGACAGTATGACAGAAAATTTGATGATGATGGTGCAAACACTGGCGGCACCACAAACAGAATTTGAGTTGTGTATATAGAATAGATATATAGACATATTACTTCAACAAGAGGTAAGGTTATATTACTTGGGGGAATGAAGGGTGGATATTTATGATTTGGAGTCTTGTCTTTATTATCTGGAGTTGATCTGAGCCCTTTTTCTTTCAGCAGAGTTGGGAAGAGTCATATATTGGTGTCATGTTCAGATTTTCTAATACCTTTTGTCTGTACCAATTGTATTTATGTTTTCATCATTAATCAGATAATACACTTCAGTAATAAAGAAAAATCGATATAGGTAACTAAACAAGGATATTGTTTGTAATTTTGCAGCTATACAGACAGAAGTGGCTAGAGTCACCTATACCTTTGTCCAGTAAATCTACATCTTTTATTAAATGGGTGAAGATAAGAACGGCTTAAGAAGAAATAAAGATATTTAACAGTTTGCTCAATACAAAGGATTTATAAAGGATTTTAGAAAAAGCTAGAGTGAATACTTTAGGTTCAATATAAAAAAGTCTTTTACTTGCCTTGACATTATGGTTTAATTTGTTGCCCAGCCTTTTTTTAATTTTCTTGAGTGGAGCAGCTGACACTAACGTAGGTAGGTGCAGCAGGACTATTAGCTGTAGTACTCATTATCATTTCAGATTTTCAACATATAATAATAGAGGAGACTTAGACACATAAAACACATTTGACTTCCATGCTGTGTGGGCATAGCTGTAGTTAGGGTTACAGGATTTGGCTATTGAAAAAAAGTAATTGAAAGAAGTCAAAGTATTGTCAGTATGCATTGGGTAGGATTTCCTCTTATTATCAGGGTTGGGTTTCAAGAATAACAACTGGGTCATTCTACAAAAATGGTAGAAAGTGCTGTAGCTTAGGTTTGCTGTTGCCAGAATCATTTAAATTAACATAACAGGCACATTGCTTGTATATGTTCGGAAGATATAGAATGTATTTTCAATTAAGAAGTTCAATCTTAAATTGTATATATATTTTTTTTAAAAAGGGCCAAGTTCAAGGAATTGTTTAGTGTCATAATTTATTCTGTGGTTTTATGTGAAGCTTTTAAATTCACCATTGATGTTACTCATTTTGTAATTATATCTGTCAGAAATTGGACATAATTGATTACATCTAATAAATAATTGATTTTAGCATAATTGAAAACCATGTGGTCTTACGCATGGTGGCCATTTTGTGAATAGTTAAGATTTTTCCTCTGAATTGTCATTGCTGTTACCGTCATTGGTGTTACCAAGAAAGAAAAGTAACACCAATCATTTAATGTATTAAAAAAAAACATTAAGATCTATTTTTTGTGGATTAATAAAGTTATTAAAAAGTTATTGCTATTAAAGAAGTTCTACATGTGAAAGAATAAATACATTTCAGGAGATTTTTATGACCTAAATTCCACCATTTCTGTAGAATAACCCAATCGCATAATTAACAAAATGCAACATGGTTAGATATCTCTTGTCATTATATTATTCCTTGTGAATAAAATGCTATAATTACACATTGTCTCCAGGACAGAAAACTTTGTAGAAATAAATAATTACTAAAAAAAATAATTCCAGATACAAGTTAACTCAATCCCAATACGTTTACAATGTAAGGACTAACACGCAAATTAATATAATAATATGTTTGTGTTTTACATTTAAAAAAGGATTACTATTAAGCAAGGCGCTAGTTGACCAAACGTAGGAACGTCATGACCACGTGACCTCTCCACTTTGACTTCGATTTGCGTTGTGTTGTACAACACTGCTTCCGAAGTTTAGAAACACTATTTTAATTGAATTCGTCACCACTGGTCTGGGTCAAATATTTTCCTATGGTATTTAGCGAGAAGACGCGTTAAGTCAGTGCTGCGAAAAAAAGTTGAAGAAGCAGGCCAGAAGCAGAGCTGAACTGGAGGAAGGCTTCCAGTCGGATTACTCCAGCAGCATCGAGTGTTACCAGGCCATGATGGCCACAGAGGAGCTGTATGAGGTATGTCCTGTTGAAATAACAGCGACTGAGCTCTGCCACTGATGCACTGCGAGTCTTTGGCGTTATCGCTGTTAAAGCTAAAGTTTGGTACTGAGTTGTGTAACTAATGTTAGCTATAAGACAGAGGCGCAGATCCTACAGTTTATGGGAGGGTTGCTAGCCGTGGCTAGTTGTTTTGTAGCTCCTACACGTTGCTTCCTGAGTACCTGCGTTATTTATTATCATTATTGTATTGTGATGGAGATGTACCTGTCATTAAGGGTGCACTTAATTTTTATTTAAAAAACAAACAAAGAAACAACAACAAAAAAATCACGTTACATTTTTCCATGTGAGAATGTCTCGGAATCAGGAAGATCGCGTTATAGTTACAGAACTTAACGTGCACGGTTTCCCCGGTGACCGAAAATACTTCTTTACTTCCCTCTTTATTTTCTTGTTTTTTTGTTTTATCAGGATAGACCTCCTGCTGCTTGCTTTCTCATCATCATGTATATAATATCAATATCTTATATAATAATACAAGTGGTTAATGATATCCGAATAAACTTTAATTTCTCCAGTCTGTTGAGATGTGTTAGTGACATATTGTGTACAGGACTGGGTCATCCTGCAAACTCACTATGACATTTAAATTCAATTCTTTATACATATACGTAGTTTGTTTTTAAATAATGTACAGTAATTTATTCTATTGAAAAAATAAATATATAATGTCCTCATTAGGGCTGTTGAAATGAAATCCTTAAAACATCTACGGGAGTGTGTCAAATTATCCACACTCCGGCTGAAGGGTTTATTTTTAATTAACCTTAGGGTAAACTTTAGAAAAGACGAATGCATAATTTTCCTAAAATAATCTCTTTGCCCTACATCTGTCGACAAGCTTTTGTATTCATAAAAAAAATTACAGCTAAGCTGTGAGCCACAAATGCACCGCTGTGTTCACTTCTTCATCAGAAGTGAATCTTCGTCCTCGTAGGGCTGCTTTCAGGTGACCAAACAGGTAAAAATTAATGATTGAGCAAGCCAGGTACACCCTTGGACCACAAAAAAAACAAATCACTTTATGCTGCTCTTCTTTTGTGCAACCACAGGTAGTGCATTTTGCTCGCACTGCAGTTAGAAACAAACCGATGTAACACCATCACACCTGCACAGCAGTGACTGGGGAGACAGTAGCCTTGAACGTAAGGCACCCATATGATTGTGCGGCCAACTGAATTTTTAATATATCCGGGAAGTGGATAATTTTTGACTCACCCTCATAGCTTATTGACTCTACTGCTGCTTGACATAGTGTTAAAAAACACTTATTATTTATTGCCTCATCTTTTTTTAACACATTTTTATAAAAGTAACTGTGTGTGATGAAAGTGATATTAGGCGACATATAATTAGTCAAGTTCCCAAGTATTTATTTATTCATTTATTTATGTATCTATTTTTAACTATTTATTTGTCTTCTGACCTTGTATAATCATTAGTATTTGGAAAGTTACACAATATTTGTAATTTTGCCTTTTAAGACTATTCTGTTTCATGGCCTTAAGAAACTCCTGGGTTGCTTTAGCATGTTTAGGTCATTTTCCATCTGTATTTTGACCTTGTAGAATTTGCCTGAATTTAAGCAGAATCTACAGCTCTAAAACTTCAGAATCTGTTCTGCTACTCCTGTGAGCCACACCAGTGCTCCTAGTCCATTGGCAGCCGTACATGGTCATGCTATAACACTGCCTGCATCATGTTCGACAGATGATGTATGGATCATGAGCTCTTCCTTTCCTTCTCTGTATTTCTTTCTTCTTATCATTCTCGAATAAGTTGACCTTGGTTTTGTCTGTCCAAACAATCTTTGTTTCAGAATTGTCCAGGCGTTTTTCTTTTTCGATTTTGTTTTATTTAGGTATTTAAATTTAGATTTTGCATTTAGACTGAGACACATGTTTAGGAATCAGATTTTAATTTGATTTCTAACCA
>JAOTRS010000022.1:10445134-10467975 GCA_028565755.1 Dinotopterus cunningtoni
TAAAAGCAGTTTAGCAGCAAACTTTGTGAAAACTAATATTTGTGTCATTCTCAAAACTTTTGGCCATGACTGTATATGTGACAAATAAAGGCTTAACTTAAAACTTAACTTAATCTAGAAATTAAGAACAAAGAAAGCCTTGTGGAAAGACTTTTATGATGCCTGTGGTCTATTTGACATGACCTCTTACTAATTCTAACTTGACACCTCTGATTAGTATATATTACTTTAATTCAGTTTTATATTTATATAGCACATTTAACAATTGTCGTTGTTGCAAAGCAACTTTATAAAATCAAACATTTATGGAAATTAGTTTAAAAAGTGTAAGGAAATATGTATAAATCATAATTAACAGATTGTCCCTGATGAGCAAGACGAGGGTGACGGTGATGCAATAAGATGACAATAGGAAGAAACCTTGAGAGGAACCAGACTCAACAGGGAACACCTCATTTGCATGATAACGGATAACAGGGATTGATTTGCGATCATACTGTGCTAGGAGGCTGAAAGTTCAGTATAATAAGGAATGTTTAAGTTAACATGAAGTCCACTTTCGTTACTGGAGACTCGGGTGCAAAACTATTTATTATTACAGGATTTTCAGCAGCCTAAGAACATCATATTTTTATTATTTTTTTATGTTGTCCCACAATTATTTCTTCCCTTTTTCAACAAAAGAATCTTGCATGCTTAAATATTGTTTAAGCAAATTAAATATGGTTTAGCTGGTCTACCCATTCAGCAAGGACACAACAGTGTCGTAAGAAACAACGTTTGAAAATTCTGTTCGCTTTACTGCCAAATGTATTTGACAACTGATCAAGAAAACCATATGTGGTTTTTTCCCAGACAGTGATTGTTTAAAAAAAAAAAAAAAAAGTCTGAAAGTCTTATCTAATGTGTCTGTATGCTCTAGCAATACACTTTCAATTAATTGGAAGTTCAACCTGTTCCGATTCCCCTTTGCACAAACTGAGCTTCATGGACTCTTGGTTTGCTAAAGTGACAGGACCCAAATAGCCTGCACAGTCTTCAACCCAACTGAACATGGGAGGCCTCCTTGTTGCACATCGTCTGATCTCTTGTGGCTAAATGAAATCCAAAATCTAGTGGAATTCTTTCCAGAAGACTTAATATTAATGCCTGTGGGTTTGGAATGTGATGTTCAGTTGTCTGCATATGTTTAAAGTATTTAAAAACTTTTTTTTTTTACATTGATGCTAGATGAATATTGATGGAAATTGGTTGTTTCCAAACCATATGTCAGCATCATTACATTTTCCTCAACCTCTCTCCAGTTGCACTGTCAAATATCTTTTTTTCTGCCTTTTTTGTTACATATTTTGTCTATAAAAGGGAACAAAAGCATTGTCTAAACAATGTTATGTATATGATCCTTTTACCTCAAATTGTCCTCAGGAGCCATTTCTTTTTAGTATTACAGCTACTATTTTTTCAATTATCTCTTCTCAGGGCATTTGTGAACACGTTTATCCAGTTTAAGAAACCAATCATTGCTGCTGTAAATGGACCTGCTGTTGGACTTGGAGCCTCCATCTTGCCTCTGTGTGATGTTATCTGGGCCAATGAGAAGGCCTGGTTTCAAACCCCTTATGCTATCTTTGGACAGACCCCAGATGCATGTTCCTCTGTAACATTCCCTCACATCATGGGAGTTGCATCAGTGAGTATCTATAAACATGTTCTAAAATGCAAGATTGTTATTCATCCATGTTCCACTTCACTTAGTGTACACACTGACCAGCCATAATATTGAATCCAACTGCCTAATATTGTGTAGGACCCCCTTGTGCCACCAAAACAGCTCTGAACCTTCAAGGCCTAAGAATGTGTGATGTGTTATTTGGCACCAGGACGTTAACAGCAGATATTTTAGGTTATCTATGTCACAAGTCTGTGCTTCCATGAATCTGACTTGTTTATGCAGCACATTCCACAGATACTTGATTAGATTGAGATATGGGGAATTCGGAAGCCAAGTTAATGTCTTGAACTCTGTCATCTACCTCAAACCGTTCCTTAACAAATTTTTTACAGTGTGACAAGGCATTATCCAGCTACGTTCATTAGTGAACACTGTACTTGGCCAGCAACAATGCTTGGATAGGTGTCAATGATATTACAGGAGCATAAGAAGCCAATGTTTCTCAGCAGAACATTGCCCAGGTCATCATACTGCCTCTTGACCATGTCTTCCACAACATGTGCACTCAGAATGGTCTGGGTCTTACTGCCCCATACACTGCAGTGTAAGCAATGGACACTGTGTTCTTTCAATCAAAGCCAGCATTAGCCTTTAGCAATTTGTGAGATCAGACCAGAACGTCTGTATGGTCTGATGGCTGCATTTGAAAAGCATTTAAAGAACTTTTCTAATGAAACCAAAAAAAATTGTCCTAAATGAGTGCTGGCAAAACCAGAGATTGGTAAAACTTGAGGAAAGGATAAGGTTTCAAATATAGAGATGTACAAATCCCACCCAATGCCCCAACCCCAGCCATTGGATGCAGTGCCAGTCCCAAGCCCGGATAAAATGGGAGGGTTCCGTCGCGAAGGACATCCGGCATAAAGTTATACTCATCAGATGGTGCACCAGGGCAACCCCCCGTGGGAGCGACTGAAAGACCAACTACAACAAATGAAGTACTGACAAAAAGGGTCTGAATATGTTTTTAAATGTAAGATTTCACTTTGTCGTTTTGGGTTACTGTGTGTAGAGTGGGGACAAAAGGTCAGTTTGAGCCATTTGTGGTCAGGATGATGAATGATCATGACAGAGATCAGTTAAACAATTGGTGGCATTAAAATGAAGTCAGCTGACTCCCAGAATGTACTAAATGATGAGTTAATCTCATCAATGCAATTTTTTTCTTCCATGATGACACAGCCATATTCTTATAGCTCAAATTGTGAAAGAGTGATTCTGCAATTCTGAGGAATTCTATTTACAAGTGAATTAAAATCACATCGCACACCGTAATCAAAGCTAAATTTGGTCTCATGAAGTATTAGCTTATTAACATTAAAAATTAAATGCCTAACCTACCTTTCAGTCTATCAAAACAGCTGCACGTGAAACTAGATATTATAATAATGTTATTCTGTGTCATCACTTTATTTATTTCTTTTATTATAAACACAGTTAAAGTTGAACAAACCACTTCTCTTTTTCAGGCTAATGAGATGTTGCTGAGTGGGAGAAAGCTGACTGCCCAGGAGGCATGTGCTAAAGGCTTGGTGTCCCAGGTGCTCTGGCCAGGGACCTTCGCCCAGGAGGTCATGGCTCGCATTAGGGAGCTAGTCTTGTGTAATTCAGTTGTAAGTCATCCCCCCCTTTTTTTTTTTTTTTTTTTTTTTTTTGCACTGACATTCTGCATGCTATCTGGTTCATATCTTTCATTTTGTGCATTCCATTAGTCATGCATAACTGACATTAAGATGCACTTTCTCTGTTCAGTTTTTACTTTGGAGTTTAAAAAAAATGTTTGTTTTTTGTTATGTTTTTCATAACCCAGAAGGAAATGTACTTTAAGCTTTGTATCTTTTTAAATAATTATAAATACCTTCCCAGTACATCTACATCCATAAGTCATGTTTTTTTCCTTTTGTATTTTATTTCACTTCATTTGCATGATGCTGCTCTCCACCACGTCAACCCTGGAGGTTCTGCGGGAGTCCAAAGCGCTGGTGCGGAACATTAACCGAGCCTCCCTGGAGCAGGCTAACGAGCGGGAGTGTGAGGCACTAAAGAGGGTCTGGGGCTCCCCACAGGGCATGGACTCCATACTGAAATACCTGCAGAAGATGAACGACTTCTGAGTAAATAAAGGACAGAGAAACGGATTCACTCACCGTTACACAGTGGACATCGGTCGCAAGTGCCTGGAATGACAGGAGTATTGAATATGGAATTCTGGCTTAAATCTCAGTATTGACCATGTTTATATGTTTTTTCCTGTCAAAATATGAGATTTCATCTGTAAATATTGCAGAATACTTTTTTATATACACACACAGCAACTTCTCTGATGACACTGATACCTAACGTGTGCCGAATTATCCTGACAAGCCTCCCAGTTCAGGTTCTCTGGACTCTGATGATGATTCCCCCCATTTATTTTCTTTCTTTTTCATTTTCTATTCATCACCCCCCTTTTTTTTTTTTTTTTTTTTAAAAAAAGACACTTTAGGAAAACAATAGTTTTTGCTTTCTTTTTCCTGCTGGATGTGAGAAAATATTTACGTTTTTAGCAGGGCCGTGCTTTATCTTGTTTACGATTATCTGAGCGTCAGTACGAAGTTTCCAGCAATGTGAGAATCTGCTAGTCAACAGTGTTAAACTTCCAACTATAAAATTAGTTAAATTATTTATGCTTTATAAACTGTATTAAGTATTTATTGAACAACTGAATAATGCTTTCTAGTGTTTTCCCTTTCAGTTGGTTCATTGTAAATCTAATCTCCATGTGGTGTATTGTTAAAAATCACTTTAATTTCTCATGACTGGTAATATTCATCTAGCGTATTGTAGATTTTTCTACTATAAAACACTTCACTGATTTTACTTTGTCCAAAATCTTTACTGAACAGGTGTAAACTGTGTTTAGTTTACATATGGTCTAAGTCAAAACAATATAGTTAATATTTACAATTATTGTCCTGTCAGTTACCAATTCAACTCATTTTCTGCCTGGAGTGTGCATGTGCGTGTGTGTGGGTGTGTACAAGAGGTTCCTGAAGGGCGCTACTTAATGATGAACCATGCTGTTGGTTGGTTCTGTGTATATACAGGGACAAATCAAAGAATTCCAGCTACTCAACTATGTTTAAAATGAAGGTGTGTATGTAATTAAAAATGAAACTTACTGAAATTCCTCACCAAATAGATTAAGCCATGGAAAATATTCGGGACAAAAAAAAAAACATGCATAAATTACTCTCAAAATGTACTTGTCAAATAAGTTTATGTAAAATTGCCCAGCACCATAAATTCCAAATTCAAATGAGGTTATCAATGACCGAGTCAACCCGACAGTAATTTTACTTTGTCTTGTTACATTAAGGTCTCGACTAACAAAATTATGAATTTGATTTCAGATTTTTGTAACAGTCTATAGTTGTATAATTTTTTAAACAATGCAATGTTTTTGTCCATGATTAGTTAGCTCTAAAATGGTCCCTCTATAATGTCCTATACAACATTGTCTATATAACCTTTCACAGTGTCCTCAGGCATAAGTCAATCTCACTGTACTGCATAGTATTTTACAAAATTTATTACATTTCCATCATTTCCAGCCAGGTCAAGACTAACCCTTGTGTGTTTATCTTCATTTAAACGATGAAAACAAGACTGAATACACAAATACAAAAGACTTCCACATAAAATAGACCAAATGTGTACACTTTTATTTTTGAAAAGAGAGTTGGATAAAAAGTCAAACATTTACAGAAAAAAAGATCTGGATAATCACAGCAATATTCCATTATGAGATCTCAGATGTGATGCAATCCAAAGGCTGCCAGTAACAATCCCTAAGTGACTCGTACAGCTCCTCACTGCGCTCCATGTACTGTTTGTTTAGGGACTCGACATCCACTGGGGGGTTTGGCTCTGGAAGTAAACACACATCGTCAGATTTAACGAGTCACGCTCAACACCACAAAGGCTAGGCTTTTCTTCTAGTTTAGATCCCACACATACGCTAGAAATGTACTTTAAACAGGAAGTGAGCTATTGAAGATGTATTTATCAGATGTTTGACCTTGCTGTGACCTTGATCCCGTTTGGATCAATTCCAAAATCTAACCATTTTATTTGCTGGTTACAATGATCAATCCACATGAATCCTACTAACATTCAAACACTTTATTCTTAAGATACATTAATCGTTAATTAGAATCTTAGACAAACAAATGTGGATGGATAGATGGACCGAAGCAAAACTTGCAGCTAATCCAAAAAATGGGGCTTTGAATTCCTGTAAAATTAATGTGTAAATAACAGCTGTATGACAAACAAAGATATTCAAGGAAAACTATTTTGCACACTTGACCCTATTTCGATAAATTCCCAAATCTAATTACTTCATTTATACCCTTTTATAGATCCTTACGCTTAACAGACTGTAAACATGCCACCATGTTTTCTTCCACAGAAGCAACAATCAGCAGTAGGTTCTATGAAGGTTAATTTGGTAGAGTAGTATACTGTATGAACAAACTAATTGTCCCCCCAAATCCTAACAAAAATAGTACCACCACTTGGATTTATTTCAACACTCATGACTATTTTTAGCTAACTTTCTTCTGCTCTGCCCCATATACCCGTAGTTGTCCATTAGTATTGCACGAGTGGCAGGCCTTTGGCCTGTTTAGTGAAGATATAGAAACTGATTCTATTCTAGGCCGAAAAAAATGTAAATAATGTGTATTTAAATCATGTGCAACTCTTCAGAGGTTTAGAAATTTGCCACTGCCCTGGCAAAACAAGAAGGGTCGAATTATTGGCCTGCATCAAAGCAATAAATTAGGTTAAGAACTGTCCAATGCATTATTAAATAGTGAAAGGAAAATGTAAAACTCTTGGTCAAATTATTTTTTTTTTTAAGTAAGGGCAATTCCACACAATGTGATGAGTACTCACAGGATTGAAACTAACTTGTGTATCCATAAAAAAAACCAATTTAGAGGCTAACCAAAAAAAAGGTTTTTGCTATGGAGCACAAAAATTATACTATAGAACAATGGAAAAAACAGTCATGGTCTCATCTGATGAGACCAGATTGACCATATGGTAGTGACGAATGAATCAAGGAAGCCCATGAAGTGGCCAGTAGTCAACCTCTGGAGGCAGTGTTATGTTATATATATATATATATATATATATATATAAGTGTTATATTATTTGCAGTTGTGTCAGTTGGTCAGATCTAGACTCAGCAACATTATTCAATAAAATGAAGTCAGCTGATAACCTGAATGTACCAAATGGCCAGGTTATCACATCAATGCATGTTCTCCTTCCCTGATAGCACAGACATAATCCAGGGCTCACACTGAGAGAATGGCTATTAAGGAGTCGTGTGAGGAATCGTTTTTTCACATGTGAACTGGCCACCACACAGTGTGCTATATTTAAGGTAAAGGCAGTCAAACTAAATTGTGTGATTTTTCTTTTTTTGTCAGTATAGCTTTAGGTCCGAATTCACATAAACCGTTTACACAGTTATAAATCAAATATGATAGACAAAGTTTTTATTACCTTCATTCTCCTCTTCAGCCTCTTCAGTGGCATCTTGGGTTTGCTAAAAATAAAATAAAGATTAATTAAAAGCAGGATTTAAAAAGTGACATTTTTAATCCAGTGGATGAGAGCCATGAAAGTCATGCTGAGAGCTCACCTAATTTTATCAATTGTGAGGAGCAGAGGAGCAGCTATTTGAGCTCCACTACACACACCTTTCAGATTGGTTCCTGCATTACACAATGTGAAAAGCTCACAGCAATGCAAATGATGCCAGAATGCCTATGGTAGCACTTACAAAGAGATGGTCATTCACTACAGAACCCAAAGTCCAGGTATGGAGCAGAACCTGATCCCACTTCCCCTATAAGTCTAACCTTAACCCATACAACACCATGATGAGGGGTGTTTGCATAGATATGAGCCAAAACAGTAGCTAGGTAGTGTAATATTACCCGGATACTTTGTGTGCATGCATCTGGCTGTGGTGCTGTTGAGTCCCTAAATCCCACTAAGGCATAAAGAGGTTTGAGCAAACCATACATGGTGAAGTTTATTAACTAGACTGGCAGTACACCATCAACCTCTTCCTCCTCACACAGGAGTGTATAGCTGCAGCCTAGAGAAATCGTTCCAATTCAAGCAGCAAAATGACTAATGAATTGCCCTGACTTGTCTTACATAAGGTCTTCTCATAATACCTTAGTAAAATGTCATCGGTATGAATTAATTTAGCGTTTGGGCAGTGCTAAAACCAGGGTTGTGCATCGCAGTTTAGGACATTAAGGAATAATATGATTGTCAAATAGGAGTCTGTTGCCTGTTTTGGAGGACAGACTGCCTGACGCTTCAGCTGGTGTCTCAAGCTGTAGAAGCTCCTAAAGGCACATAAGGTCTGATATGCACCAGGCCAGAAGAAGAAAGGGAAGAGATAGCTATTGAACTATGATAATTAAATCAAACACCATGATAGTCAGTCATTTCCTAATTTTGTTGAAGGTAACTGAATGAACGCATGCAAGTATGTTAGGTATGCAGGTCATACTCAACTTGACTACTGGGGTTGGGAGGGTCAAATAGGATTATATAAACATAAATCACTGCTTACCTCGGTGGTTGTCTGCATGTCAGGGGGCACAGGGGGCATTCCCATTGGCGGGGGTGGTCCCATCATTCCATGAGGAACAGGAGGAGGCATTGCATAAGGGTTATAGCCGTAGTTGTAGCCGCTGTACTGATCGTAACCCCACTGTTGGTAGTAATTGTTGTAGGGCTGTTGATAGTACTGCTGCTGGTAATTGCTGTTGTAGTTGTGACTCTGGTTGTGGTAGCTGTTTGTTTTGTTGCTGCAGGTTAAATTACAAACAGTTTTAGTAAAGTGATATTCTCAGCTTTTGGCAGAACCCACAGGCCAGTTAGCACTTTGTTGCTTTTGCAATATGTAAAGGGTTTATGATGCATGCACATCAAATATCTAAACCTCCTGAGCAAGAACTCTGAGCCTCACATCTTAGCAGTCTTTTCATCTAGCTAAGCTTTATAAAATGATCACAGCAGTCATGTGACATTTTCTGACGAGAACACTCCTTCCAAAAACATTTACCTTTTGTTGACTGCGATGCTGATTCTGATGGCTTTGCCACCCAGACCTGTAGCATTCTGGAACTCCTCCAGGGCTTTCTTCTGCTCACTTTCATCACCAAACTTCACAAAGCCATAGCCCCTGTGTCATTAAGAACAACACTGAAGTGTCAGTATGCAATGTTAGCGTTTCTACACTTTGCACCATGCAGCAATAAATACATATTTCAAAGTTTGTTAAGAATGGTAAAACAATTTTGAAATTAATTTGACGGTAGAACATTTCTTTTACTTTTAACATGAAGTAGCATCACTTCATTTGTGAGCTGCTCTTGCTTATCCTATATGGGAAAAACGATAGTTTTAGCAGATGTAACAAAGGCAAATCACATCCATGTTATAGTTTGGCCCCTTTTTGGGAAAGCAGGATAAATATCAAGCAAAAACAACTAGCTCATAAATCACAACAGTGCTGGCAACAAGTTTCTCTTCACTGCATATTGGTTGGGGGAAAAAATTAGTAAGGTGATCAGAATCGGAAAAGAACGTGTTCATACTTTGAATTTCCGTAGGGATCAGTGACAACTTTGCCTCCTTTGCATGAAGGGTATTTTTTCAGGAAGAACTGATGCAGCTGATAATCATCGACTTCTGGTGTCAGGTCTCCAACAAAGACAGAGAACTCAGGCCTGAGACACAAAAGAACCATATAAGTACAAGATATTGTGGATTGTAAGGATTTTGCATTCAAGTAAAACCACAACTTTGCAGTCAGCTATGAAATAAAAAGGGGTGGCATCTGAACATTAAGCATGTGAATAACTCACCCAGGCTCAGGCCTTTTCCCATATGTTGCATAGTTCAGCTTGAACTTTCTAGGCTAAAATAAAAAATAAAATGAAAAAATCATCAAACAATAATACAACCATAAAAATACAAAAAAAAAACAAAAACAAAAAAAACCTGAAAACTATTTCTCTGGAAAGAAAAGAAAATTAAACATACATACGTATGATTACATACCTCCATCACACAGTAAAGGCTTTATCTCTTCGTTCTTAACACTGACCAGTTTATTCACCAGCTTCAAACAAAGTCATAATATAAACAGCCTCAACCACCTTGATTCGGAAAAAAATTAAGCTCTGTGACTTGAACACTAACGACACATGGGTCTGCATCTGAAAACACTACCAGTTAAAAGTTTGGACACATCTGATTAGATGTACAGATGTATGAACCTTTAACATCAATTTTAAATCGATCAGAGATTTTAGAAGTAATATATACCTTATCGTATTGTGGTGGCCAAAAGTATCAAGAGAACATAATATTTCCATGCATTATACTACACCTTGTGCCGACAGAGTAATTTGATTGGAGTAGAGGATTTCTATGAGTGGCAATAATGGACAGTAACTGCACTGGGACGTTAACTATATGTATAACTTCGCTTCACATGCTATAATGGTTAATTAAACAGCAAAATTATTAGATTTACAGGACTGTTCACCACCTCCATGATTTACTCTCCTCAACTTTTGGCGACATGGTAATAGGGAGAATTTAAAACTAATTTCAGCCCTGTTGGTTATCTATCAGTCACCAGCTTCGCAAGTCGCAGTTAGTTGGTTACAGCAAAAGGAAGAATGTGTTGGCGAAGTAAAATAAACAAATCATAATCTGTTTATAGTGTTTGAGGAACTATTGTATGAAAGGAATATCACACCTGAGGCCATACTGTTGTGCTGGATATCATCACAGCCATGCTGATAACGACACAACCTCAAGTGTGATTATTGCTTGATTATGATTCTCCCTGAGAAAAGCAAGACTGCAGAGCTTGACTGAAAAATCTGCATTTTCTAAAGTGTTTTTAAACTTCTTGTATGCATTTTGGTCACTGTACTCAACTGAATTGCACAAATTTATTATTTATATAATGTATAACCCAGTCATACTAGTACCGATAATAATAAACAAACAAATTGAAACAAAACCTAAAGATAAATGTATCCAAACTTTTGACTAATACTGTCTGTACTTTAAGGTGGGGGCCAAGCTTTGGTTAAATAATCTATAATCAATAATGAAACAATTTCAAAATATTAGTGCAAACTTGGTCACTTACAGGATTAGATCCAGGGACAAGCTTGCCGTTGAGCCTCTGGACACAGCGGTCAACACTGGCCTCATCTGCCAACTCCACAAAACAATATCCTGCCGAGCCTCTGTGCATTATAAATAAATAAATGAATGAATGAAAGAAAAGTAAAAGGCCGAGATGCCTTAAAAAATTTCACAGAGTCTTACCCTGTTACCCGATGTGTTATGATTTTAACCCCGTAGGCAGTCTCCCCCATAGTGCTGAAGGCTTGCTTGATGAAATTTTCATCCATGTATGGGTCTAACTGTAAAACACATTAGACTTATTAACTGGAGTAAAAGGGGAAAAAATTTAAAAAGACACTTTTCGTTGCAATAAGTGCAATAACTTGTTAACCTAAAATGATTATTGAGATTAGTTGCATGTTTTGGGGCAGTCGCTATACTAATTAATATATTATTTGTATCACACCCCATTAAATCAACTGCAGGACATGATTAAACCCTGTAGCTATCCTTCTATTAGTTTTTAACATGCAACAGAATAAACAGAATGTAATTACAGTAATGCGAGACTTCTCAGATTGTCCAGCTTAAAAATGTATAAATTAAAGTGTACAAGGTACTTGTGGAAGAACCTCATGTGGCCAAACATCCTTTATAATTCTACCGCTCCTGTACCTGTTTATTCTGCTACCATGAGTGTGGTGTACTGAGAGGCAGTAAACACAGCGGATGCCGGCTGCCATAACAAGAATAAGAAGGGCGTAATGACATTCGCACATGCCCTGTAGTGAAACAGTATCGCACAGTGAACGGGCTCTTGTATAAAGAATGACGGGAAGGTTAATCCTTAAAACTCAAGAGGCTGTGCGGCGACACAGCACTGGCCAATGACGGATAAAAAAAAAAAATAATTAAAAAAAATTTTTTTTTTTCCCCCAGAATGTAGGAGGCTTCAGACATCAAGCTGTGCATTTGAGGATAGTTCATGAAGAACCAAAGTTTAGACAATTGATACACAATGTGACCAGAGTATGGGAATGACGACACAAATATGTAGAACTAACAAACTGCTCATATAATTGTTATTATTATTGTAATGGTTTAGAAATCATCTAAAACAACCATAAATCATGTGACTTCAGAAATCTATGCTATTTCTTTGCCTATGCAAACCCCCGCTCTCCTTTTTTCCCGCCGGGTTTGTGTAACTGGTTAAAATAAAATTAAATTCAGTTCATCGTGATTTGCCATTATACTGTATGTGTATTACAATCGACATACTTTATGTATCAAGATCAGCATTTGTCTATATTATTAATCTCTGGATGTCCTTTTATTTTTAAAGAACATGTCTTAAAATTTTCAAATCTAACATCTTGGTCTTTCTCTATTGAGTTTATTGACAGTAAAATAACTTGCCATTTCAACACAAAATCCAAACACTAGCTTAGCAACTAAACATGGGTTAACCTGCGAGTCAGCGTTAGCTCAACAGGCCAGACGCGCTAATAATGCACTAAATCACAATGGGGTTCATGTGTAACTCACATTTTCAACACAAGAAAACACAAACAAAAGTTATTGTATACATTACATAAACGCCATAAAGTAGCTCCACAGCGCGTCTCTATTAGAGTCAGCTGTTTGGCTAAAGTTTGTTAGCTGACTAGCACATGTTGCTAACACGCAAAAAAAAACTAATTGAAACTTACATCACCCATCCACAGGCTTGTCATTCTGTTAAACATCTTGGCTGGTTAAATATTCCTACTACAATAAGAAAACGCGATTAAAGAAGCGCAAGGAATTTGTAAACGACAAGCTTATTAAACCTAGTAGACCATACGCATCTTCCTAATATCCTTCCTGCTCTTCTGCTTCTTCTTCTCCGTGTTTCCGGTTCCTGGCGAGTCTCTGACGCAGAGCCACGGAGCTAACGCCCCCTGCTGGAAATAGTTAGTAATGCAAAGTTTCCCGATTTTAGCTGATCAAACATGACCATGGGTTTGAGAATAGAAAATTGCAATCACGTATCATTACTGACATTAGTGACCAAAGGAAAACATTCACTGACGTGCATTCATAGTTGACTTGACACTTCAGTTGAAACCAACCACCATGGGATTGATTTTAAGGATTAAATTCTAAATGTGTCAATTTATTGATTATCTAATCAGGCAATGCTGTGACAAAGTGCAGTGAAAAAGTAATTTCCCCTTCCTGATTTTTTTTTTTGGTGCATATTTGATAACCCGAGCAAATACAAAATGCAGTTTTAAATGATGATTTCATTTAGAAAGGGAAGAAAAAGCCATCAAAACCTACTTGGCCTATGTGAAAAAGTCATTGGGACAAAGAACATCGTATCAACAGTCAAACATGGTGGTGGTAGTTTGATGGTCTGGGGATTTGCAGCTTCAGGATCTGGATGACTACCATGTATTCCATGTATTCTGCCCTCTACCAGAAAATCCTAAAGGAGAATGTCCGGCCATCTTTTTTCTTTGCAAATAAGTCCTTTCACATTAATTTTAAGGCGAGAAGACATTACAAAACAACTCTGTTCACCAACCAACAATTTAAAATTGCCGTCTTTTACTCGTTCTTTACATTGCTCACACATTGGAGGGGGATTTTATTACAGTATTTGCTTGGCAATTACATTGAATCGAGAAAGTCGACCACTATCATGTTTTATAACAGTTATTCATTTGAGTCAATCATTATATTTGGGGTGTTGAACTTGCTGTTTTTGGTTATTGGAGAATAAGGCATACATGCATTACACCTATGCCTAAATGATTTGACCACGGCATGATTATTGGTGTTAGATAAACTAGTTTGAGTATTTCTATAAAGAAAAATATTCCATTAAAACATCTTGTTGAAGATAAAGAGAGGTCAACAGAAAATGTCAAGGCTTGTTCGAAATTGCTCTGCAGTAAGCAGAAAAGCATCAAACCTTGAGATGGATGGATCATGACAGCAGAAGACCCCAACAGGCTCCACAGCTAGTAACACAAAACTGGGGCTACACAAGAAACAGGTTCCCCAAAACTAGGCAGTTGAAAACTAGGAAAAAAAAAAAAAAAAAACATAGCTGGGCCTGATGAATCTCAATTTGTGAAAATGCACATAGGGGGTATTTTTCTAAATGACCAAAAACATACTGCGGTTTCATCAGAATTAAGATGATAGATGAATCAGGACACCAACAGCCTTGATATAATGAAAGAGGTGCTTTATTGCAGGCACTCTACAGTCTAAACAAAAGTTGGACACAAATTTTATACCAATGTCTATGTGCAAAGGACACACTCTAGACCTTATAGATAGTGACCAAGGTTAAGAGAAAAGAAAAACATGAGCAAGGACAAAAACATGATTTTAGGAACAGACATTTATGCATCCTGAGTACACAAAGACAAAAATGTAAATAATCTATGTCGTGTCAATGTTCCAGGCTGGTTGAGGTGATGTAATGGTGTGGGAAATATTTTCATCACATACTTTGGGCCTGTTGAGACAACTATTCATTGATGGAATGTCACAGCCTACTTGAGTGTTGTCGCTGACCATGCGCACTTCTTCATCGCCACAATTTACTCACTCACTCTATACCGCTTTATGCTGTATACAGGATGGCGGGGGACCTGGAGCCTATCCCAGGAGACTTAGAGCACAAGGCGAGGTACACCCTGGACAGAGTGTTAACCCAGGGCGCGCACACAGACACTCACACACTAGCCAATTTAAATGCAGATTAGCCCAATCTGCATGTCTTTGGACTGTAGGAGAATTCCAAACACCCACCAAAGAAAACCCACCAAATATGGGGAGAACATGCAAAATCCATGAACACATCAGCTGGAGGTGCAAGGCAACAGTTTTAATGACTAAGACACTGTGCCACCTGCCATAATTCACACATCTTCTAATGGCAATTGCCTGCGTAATGAACCATGTCACATATGAATCCAGTGGAACACCTTTGAAATGTGGTAAAATGAGCATCTCAGCATGGAAGTGCACTTGGCTGTTCTTTTTTCCTCTGCCCCTCCCAGGGTTCACCATAACTGGTAATTTGATTGACATCCTGTGTGTGATTTGGGACAGGTTTTTACACCGGATGCCCTTCCTGACTCAACCCTACTTATTTAATTTGATCTAAGATCCCGCCCCTGAGAGAGCATTGACTTCGCAGTCAAGGCATCAACCCATAGGCTTCCATAAAACAGAGATTTGCCTACTGTTATAAACAGAGAAGAAAAGTGCACTTAAATATTCTGTTGGATTTATTTGGTACCAGGATGAATTTGATTATTAAATGAAATGTTTCTAACATCTTGTGGAATCTGTGACATGAAGATTTAAGGCTGTTCTGAGAGTGAAGGTTATGAGTACAAAATGGCTCAGAATGTCCCTCTCAATTACTGAGTTTGCGTTTCAGCAACTTATTCTCAACAGTTCTACAATCAATCTCCCTAGACAAACATTAGCAGTAGAACAGATAGTGCTGTAGAGCTCAATGACATTAAAAATTACACCATCATAGTATCCAACCCTTACAAGTCAATTTCTTTAAGTTTCTGCCCTGCTAGATCTCCCAATAATCAATGCTATTATTGGGAAATGGAAGCATCGAGAAGCAAAAACCGCTCAGCCATGAAGCAGTAGACCACACTCACATAAAAAGCAAGTTCATAGAGTGCTAAAGTATAGTGTGTAAACATCACCTGTCCTCTGTTGTTGCATCACTTACTAGAGTGTTCCAAAATATGTTTGGAAGCATTATAAGCACAAGACATGTGTAAAGAATGTACAGGATTCCAGCAAATGGAGCAGAGGGAACAAATAAAGAATTAGAGTGTGTGGAAGTACTGGAGACAGCTACTGGTTTTCAACCCAACAAGGAACAAGAAGAACTTCACAAAATGGGTTTTTAAGGCCTATCAGCTGCAGCAGCAAGCCTAGGATCACAATGAACAATCTGACATCATGCAATCTAGAGTGGTGTAAAACACATGGTTACTGAACTCTGGATTAGTGGAAATGTGATCTATGGAGAAATGAGTCAAACGTCTCTGGCAGTCTGATGGAAGAATCTGGGTTTGGCAAACACCAAGAGAATGCCACCTACACTGGGTTGGCATAGTGCCAACAGTAAACCCTAGTTGAAAAGAGACCAATTATAGGGGAATCTCACAGCTCAGCATTCCAGGCAATGTCTATTTCAGAATTCTAGAGAGGAGACTCCATCCGACAGTTAACCCTAGGACTTGGAAGGAACATTGGTTCTATGCAGGTAATGATACAGTGGACCAACTTTTTTTTTTTTTTTTTTACATAGTATCTGCAAGTGGACATGGAAGTACACTTATCTAGACTAGAAGTACTCTCCTAGTTTGTATGTAGGTGTATGATTATGTGCTGTGCTACTTGTCATGGGAACTAATGCAGGATATCTGGGATGGTCTTAGTCTGAATGCAACGATAGATGGGTCTGATTGGTTGGTTTTGAGTCGGTCAAGGGTGTTTCTTGGCTTCATATAGATGTGAAGTGTGGAGAGTCTCCAGCATTAGAGGACTGGAAAATAAAAGAAATTCCACCTCTCCGACATCTGTGGTAAAGATTCTTTCCCCCCCATAACATGTGGGACGCTCCCTTTAAAAGAGCACCATTCTCTACCTGTAAGGATAGAAGTACCTGACGAGTGAGCAAGAGCATGACAAATCGATCGGGTCAGTGGCAGGAGCATTAAAATCATTATAATGGTCTGTTGGATAAAGCAGTAAAAACAGTTTCTGGACAAGGCTTTCTGGTCAATGTCACCACCCTCACCCACTGTGGGTAATGACAGAAAAAGTTAGCAACCAGAGTAGTGTAAATAAGGTTTCAAACTTGAGTTTGGTCTAAAAATCTCTAACAGGGAAGTCCCCTGTGACCAAGGGAAACCTTTACTGCAGGGAAGTTCCCAAAGGTTAGCCAGAGCTTTGATATGTAGTGTGTTACTCATTCCATGGTATGAAAATGGAGAGGTACTATCCTTATGAACAGGTTGCATGAGGTCATAGTTTCACACATGCATGGTACATTTATTGTAGTGAAGCTTTGATAAACTAAAAGCACTCACCAAACACTTCAGATGCTTAAAAAGCAATAGCTTATACAGTATATTGTTGAGTGGACTGATGGCGTGCATCATAATGAGAGGGTGGTAAAACTGCTCGACTGACTTCCAGGATGTAAAATACCTCAGGATTTGTTTGCAAAGATATAATCTGTGCCTATTATAACAAGGCTGAACCAGTGGGGCACTACAGGTATAGATCACCCAGTTTCCCATCCTTTTTAGCAGTCTAGATAATTTAAAGTAAGATTGTCATGGTTTGGCTTTTTTTAAATGACAAACAACTGAGACTAATAGATATTCCATACAAAGAAAGTTAGATGTAATTGGTTCTTTAAAATAACCACTCTCACTAAATAGGTGGCTGAGCATAAAACAGTTGAGTGAAATGTTTCTAATTTACAGAATTTGTATATAAACTAACATCCCTAAATTTTTATATAACATTACATAAGTGTTTCATTAACACTCTTACCCAAATTAACTTGTCACAGGTCAATCGAGTTGAGTAAATTAGCGACTTAGTCCCAATTATGAATGCAGAATCCCTGTCTTCAATTACATGTAATGTGTATATAAAGAAAAAGAGATTATTAAAAGTTTTTATCATCATAATCATCAACTATTTGGAATAACACAAACCTGACTCTGAGTCAAGATGACCATTGTCTCCAGCAAGCAGCAATCTTGTCGGCAGTGTTAAAAACCTGCTATTAACTATAAAGCAAGTGACACCTATAAATAGGTCAGAAAATATATAACTGCTTATAAATATAATTAAACTGTTAATAAGAACTCAGCTCTAGCATCAAAGTAATAAATTTTCTTGCAATGTTTTGCAATGATAAGTCGGTTTGAAAAGTCCAACAATTTGTAAGGCTTATAGCTGCACAGACACTTTAAAGTTAAAACAGATCATTAAGAGTTAAACAGGACATTTCCGAACAGCAAGGTTTAAACAGGACAATTCAATCAAGAAAAAAAACAAAACAAAACACCTAAGCCAACGTTATTTTACAACAGAACAGAAACATAATTTAGTGGTTACTAACAAAAATGGTACCATCGTTGACAAGGTTCAATCAAATCATTTATTTTGAACAAACGAGTCATGTTGAACACTGAACAAAAGTATTGATCAACTAATTGATCAGTATAGTTTGCCATCTGGTTTTATTGCAGATTCATGATACCCTTAACAAGGGGTGAGCTCATTGCTTCAAAAACAATGTATCCCTGCAATATCAGACATGGTTTTAAGAAATTTTGTACTTTTCAAGTGAAGCTAGCTGAAGCCATTCCAATTTCTTTTTTTTCTCTTTTTTTTTTTTTTTTTACATTAAAGGCACATTGGTACGAAAGTAGCAGAGCACACAGTGTTTGCAAGTCTGCAGCGAAATGACTTTCACCGCCTTAACAAAAATGTTATGAAAATGAAACAAATCAAATTTAATTTAAAGGGAAGAAAGAATAAACATGTAAATGTTGAGCCGAGGATAATTACATCTTGAATTAACTAACAGATTGATGAACGTTAAATCTTCTTAAAAAAAAATTATAATAATCACCTCTCAGATTTTTGCATCTCACTAAACAAACACTTAGCAACATTTTACATGGACTGAAGTAACTATGTACAGACATGCAGATAATGCACATTTACTGTAAAGTGTGTGTGTATGTCTGAGATACTAGGGCTGGAAACAATCATACAAAAAAAAAAAAAAATCTTAAAATGCTCTACATTCCCATAGGCTTTTGAAATGAAAATTTCCTTGTGTCCAGTAAGGCAAACATCTAAAGGAATGGTAACAAGTACATTTCCAGCATTAACATTTCTTTAAATAAAGAGAGGCTCACTCTCGCTGCTACTCTTCATCTGTGGTATGAAGTGAAATAAACATCTTATTTCTTTGATAGTAGTATAATTATCTAAGCAAATATATTTATTAAACTTCCATTATTTCTTATCCAAGATGTCTGAAAATAGATTTGCTTCTTCTTGTGGAAATCACATACACAGGATAAACTGAGAATCATGTAACATATGGAATGTTGGAGGCTGTATTGTTTAGCAGGAGACACACCGAAAATGTACACACCGCATGTCCATTACTGGGGGGTGGGGGGGGAGAAAAAAAAAAGAAAAAAGAAAAAATGGAAAGGATGAAAAGCTTTAAAGATATTCGCACATCTTGGCAGATAAACCTTCTTGGTAAGAAAAATGATCAAGTCAAATAAATAGATGCATACATGATAAAAAGTATAATTTATTCCTTAAGTCACATAAAGCTTTTTTGTAACTGCCAAACAAGTTTCTGACTTGCTTTCCAACCTGCACTGCTTAGTGCTCTGACTCCTATACACACTGTGCAATAACTGGCCCAGTAACTCCAACTGAGCCATCTTTTACAAATCTAGTTTGCAAATTTTTGTTGGTAGCAGCACATTACAAACAGGACATCTATTTAATTACCTTTTTTAATTTAAGAAAACTCAATAGCCCCCTCATTTCACTCCACGTATCAAAACTTCAGTACTGTATATAAAGAAGTTCTGACTTTTTTTTTTTTTTTTTCTTTTTTAACTCACAGTGGGGGCAATGAAACCATAAGCCATTAGTGCTGTTTCCTTAGTCTATGCAGACATATGGCAGAATATTCAATTTGGTCTCATCACCATGAAAATCCAAAGATATACAATCTGTCCAATCATACCAGTTTCCCTTGGTGTCATAACAGCCATTAACTCCTGGCCAGTGCTCTTTGTCTATTCTGTGAAGGTCCTCATGCGTTACGTCTCGACTCATGCCTGGCAGTTCGGCGGTCGAGCCAGTTGGAATTAAAACATGAGTCTTCCTCGATTCTTTAACAGCGTTTTCCTCTTGTTTCAAATATTCGGTCATGAAAAAGTGTGCACCATGTGTCTGAGCTCCAGATGACGTCAGAACGTTGCTCTGAAGATTTAGGTAGGACTGAATGATCTCGTTCCGAGACAGCTCTTTCCAGTTCGTTTGCTGGAAAGGGTTTTGCGTGGTCGTGGGTGGCCTCTGTTGGGGGGTCTCAATCCTCACAGTTTCGAAAACTGGTGGTCCCTGGCATTCCTCCTCCTGATGAGACTCCTTTGGAGTAAGGGGTTTGATTTGTCCCGTCACTGGGTCAAAGGTCAATCTGCGCTCTTTTAACCGCACCGGCTTTGTCCTGTCCTCTGAGGACTGGCCTTGAAGATTTACCATGTAGTCCCTGGACCTGTACTTCTTTCTTTTTTTGTTCAAGGTCGCACTTTCTGACCCAGCTTTAGGAACCTCAGGCGAGAAATTGTGCCTGGACAGTTCTGAAGGCTCCTGCGCTGTGCTGTTATGAAGGGATTCAGAGGTTCTCTCAAGAGATTTGTTGAAGGGAGCCGACTCCTCTAGGTCTAGGGTTAGACGAGCATCAGCGTGAGACATTTGATTTGGGGATGTTAAAGGCAAAAGAGAGGGCACTTGGGCAGAATTTTGAGACGGGCTCAACAGAGTCCCTTTTGACGCATAGGCTGAAGACCTCTTAGCCACCGTCTCGCGAGCTACACTATGTGGACTTAATGAGAATTGAGGACTACTGATTGAACGTTTGTCACCTCCATCTCCGTCTGTTCTTGATTGCTGCTGTAACACTGATGTTTTGAGTAAGCATGAAGTGCTAGGGAGTCTGGTAAGCCCTGGAGAACTTGGATGAGGCTTAACAGCATTAACAGGGATTTTGTTTTGTTTGTCATTGTCAAGATGCTCTGGGCAGTTTCTGTCAGAAGGTGCATCATCCTGTTTTTCTATAAAAGGCTCAGGGCTGCCACTAAATCCATTTGAAGGAGGAGTGGAAGAAAATGTGAATGTTTTGTGCATTTTAGTGGGCAGATGTGGACTGTCCCTTTGGTCCCCCCTGTGTTTTCGGTTTCTAGACTTTTCCACGGTAGCTGAGTAAGTGTTATGAACATCGTTTCTGTTTTTAAGTTCTGGAGATTTTTTGCTGGGTGGGGGAACAGCGGGAGGTGTATCTGTTCGGCATGGATGAGAACTGCCGTTGGCTGAGCCTGGGGTGCCTTGCACTCCTCGAGATGAAGTGTCATTTTGGCTGGGCTCAATCAGTTTCTGCCAGTTTCGAAGAAGTTTCTTGGCACGTTTAGCTAAGTCTTCGTCTTTCGTCTTCTTCCTGACATCATTAATAAGCTTTCCCAAGCGGGTTTCCTGAATTTAAAAGAAAATGATTACATTAATATTACTGACCAGTGTTTTGCAGGGCACTTGGAGACAGACTATGTTACAAGAGCATAATCAAACACATTTTGATCATACAATATTTTGTTAAAATGATTATAAATATAGCAAAAGCAATCGCTCCTGAAAAATTACTGTGTAAAATGACAAACCAAAAACATTGTCTTTACACAATGTACATCCCACATATCTAAGAACGGTTAGCAAGACATCTGAATAGCTATATTATCACATGGCATGCCTTTAATATGTCAACTTTACACCTTTTATAAACTGCTTTTAGGATACTTTTACAGATTAACAAATAAAGATTGATTAAAAAAAATGAAAGTGAATAAAAACAGTCACACCATATAATTAAAAGGTAGCCCTATTTACAGTGTTATCTCGAAATACGAATTCCCAGCCCTTGAAAATTTTTGCTTTAAGAACCAAAAATTTGCTATAAATTTTCCTTGCCATGCTAAGAATTTTTTGGCAGACGAGCGACCGCACCTGCTGCACGTACATCTGGTAGCTGATCAATGTTTGTACACACCAGTGAAAAGCCATGCGAAGCCAGTTTACAATTTTTCTTTGTTTTCTTTTGATGTTCTTTTGCACTTTTTGCAAGATTTGACACCATGGAGCCCAAGAACTGGTAATATTTTTATAATCATTGTATAATGAATTATCTGCATGTACATTGTTTCCTATGGTGAAAATGCATTTTGCAATACAAAATTTCATGTTAAATTAAAATCACTCGAATGGTAAACTCCTTGTAGCAGCAATGTTGTTGTCTTGTCCTTACTATTGTGGAGACAATATCCGTCAAATCTCTTCCGGCAAATATCTTTGTGTTTTTAACACGTGACAAGTGCAGTTGCCATTTGTCATCGATTAGGTTTGCTGTTACACAGAGGTAGTTATGGTTACTTACTGTGGTCTCCAATAAGTGCAATAAAAGTAGCTTCATCACTTGCCTCACGGCCAACTGCCAGGTAGCTTGAGCACACAACTTTGGTTTTATCCAAACTTCACTGGAATCTTTTTATAGTGAGGCTTGCCATTTAGAAAACCTGGTGATGTTTCTTTATTCACCATGTTATCTGCATTAAACATGTCATTATTTCACACAGCCGGGTAACCGTGATTCTATTATGGGAAGCCATTAGGGTCAAAGGTTCTTACTTTAAGAGTTCTATAAATTTCTTAAGCAATAAATGAAAGGCAACATTATTTTGGTCTCCCTTTTTAGTTTGGTCTCCCTTTACTAAAAGCATTACTAAAAGCCCTTAACTTAAAAAAAAAACAAAAAACAAAAAAAAAAATAGAAGAAGGCTAGTGGCAAGCACTTGTGGAAAGTGACTGTACCCACACAGTGAATGTGAATACTGTTCATTACTGCTATTCACCTGTAAGTCATGCCCGGTACCTGAATTCCTGACAATACCCCCAGGCCGCCCAGACTCGTATGTGCAAACGTTCTTACAAAAGGTCAGTGAGAAAT
>JAOTRS010000022.1:10564132-10575676 GCA_028565755.1 Dinotopterus cunningtoni
TAAATATGATAGTTTAAGAAATGAGAAGCTACTCACCGCATCAGTTAGGGTTAAATAACACTTTGCCAGTTAAATCATATAAATAACGGCAGTAATTATCCAATAAAAGGCTCTTAAATATTTGCTTATATAAATGTATTTTAATTTTGCATCATTTAACCACTTACTGTACAAACACAACAACATGTGGGATATGACAAAACGGCACACACTCAGATCAAGAAAATAGTGGAAAATGAGGGAAGACTTATAATCGTACTAATATATCTAAATGTTGGCCATTTATAATAAAACCTCAGAATTTCATTATTTTGCAATATGTTCATGAAAACTGGGTGATTCTAATGAGGACACCAAGCACACGTTATAGTGATATTAACTAGTGATGCTATTATAACACAGAAGCTCTAACCCTTGAGCAGAAGGGGGCGTGTCCAAATGAAGCCTCGCTTCGAGGCGCATGTCTGTTCCCTGTGAGTCACGAGTTCGTCGGAATCACGTGACTGAATCATTATATTGCAGATTTTTGTTCTTATCAAGATTCAGGATTTTTTTTGTTGCATTTTTCATCTCTCTTTATCTTCTTTCCCTCCTCTATTATCTTTTTTATTGTGTGTTTTAATCATTGATCTCTGTATTGAATCCTTAACACTGACTGGCAGGTTTATATATTGTTTCAATATTCCAAACAGTGGCTTGTTAGCTGTATTCATGTTGCTGTTTAACTTAAAAAAGAAAAATAAACTCACTTCGCTATTTGTTCTTCACATTTCTTTTCTATTCTAGATCTTCAGGTAATTTTTAACGATTCAGCGAATTAGTGATTATGTGCACAAACATTTCCTTGAACAGTGGAATTTCAAACACACACAACCCCAACTGTCAGTGATAAATGCAACATTACAGTACTTGCAGCTGTTTGTCCATATTAATTGTGCTGTTTGCGATGTTACGATCTAGTTGCTACAAAAAATATGTCCACTAGATGGCAGTACAATGAGCCCTTGATTGAAGCTTTATGAAATGAACGCTTTCGGTGAAACTATTGGCTGGAATGAGTGAAGGAGGACATGCAGGAGGTTGGAGTGAGCAGAGAAAAAAATGTAACAATTATTACATTTACTTCAGCAATGTGTAGTTAAAAATACTATGTAAACATCTACATAAATCTTCATGGAAATATAAACTTCTATAAACACAATCAGCTTCTAGTATTATTTATATGAGAATTTCTAATGTTGCAGTGGACCTTACACTTTATATATTTGTATACTTCATATTATTATATATATTAATTATTTACTTCAGTTCATAAAGTATTCCCATTTTACAATGCTATGAAAACTATCACACCATGCTGGTGCCCACTGAGTGATGTTGAGCTTTTGTCAAATGTAGCACTTTAGCAACTGTAGGACATTTTTCTACACATTTGCTGTCTCTCCAATACCAATCAAGATTTCATATGAATTGCCACTCTTCCAAAACACTAAGTACACTGGAATGTCTGGGCTTTGGTTGTCCCATGATTGGATTTTCCATTTGAACTGTGAAACCTTTAGAGTTGCCCCTCGCCTCCTGGTTGCTATACTAATTGATGTCCTTACCCAGCTGGTGATTTGTTGGATCGTCTCTTTGAGAGAAAAAGAAGTGTTTATTCCAAAATGGGATAGATAAATGGACGACATGAAAACATAACGGAAATATAACAAAAGAAATATGAAATCAGTCTTGCCATTAAGCAGTAGGCTATTTTATTCATCAAATGCTTTTATCTCTTGCTCCATCCATGTTCCATTAGACTCAACATCTGCAAAAGTTGAATTCAAGAGTTGGCTTTTTGCAAAAGACATTAAGAAATAATGTCAGGTCGGGTGTACTTTATCTCCAACACGAATAAATTCAAATGCAGTGGGTACAAAAGTTATTTACCGTTCATAATTTAAGTCAGAAAATTAATACTGAAAAGTACATAACAGGTGACTGAAACATCTTCCCAATATGAGAAATCACTGTATTTCGCAGCAAGTACTGATTTCTTGTACTTTGCAAACATGTACCAAATTTATACTATATGGCAAGACAATGCATTTGACTTTAATACAAAATAATGCTTGACAATTTTAAATATGCAAAACTTTGCTACAAACCAATTCTCAGACAACTCTGGAAAGATGCAGATAAAAAAAAAATCCACACAATGTATGTACACCCTAACTTAAATGGGAAAAGCAAACTTTGTACATATTGGCTCAATAATTCCTTTGACAAATACAATATAAGATTCATGTGGCTTAAAAAAAAAAGAAAAAAAAAGAACGAAAAAAAGAGAAGAAGCAAGTCTCGAATGATGAAAGAAAGTTCATTACAATTAGACTTAATGGGGGGAAAAACCCTGAAAAAGGGAAAAAAGAACAACCCTACAAGTCTGAAAACGGTAAATGTAGTTGACCCCTGAGTTTCTAACAGAACTAGTGTATGAGATACCTCAGTACAGTGTGCCATTTAGTGCAAGCCAGCAAAAATATGCTCAATTAAGCAGGAGGTATATTAAGATAGCACCCGGACAGACAATGCACCTCTAATCATTCTTGGTGGGCAAATGAAACAGAAAGGGGCAGCCAAACCAGTAGCTCCTATCTTATATCTATACATAGCTTCCCCCCTCCCCAACAAAAAAATATAAATATCCCTGAAGTTAATTCACAGTATGTAGAGGACTCCAGTGCTACTACTTTTTTGGGACAATCAAATGTCTTCAAGTTCTCCAGTTAGTGTCTCTTACACAGCCAACTCTTTCACTCACTGTCTCTGTAGTTTACAGTCCGTTTGCCAAGATTACGGGTCCGAATTCGCGTTGCTCGCCACGGTTTACGACGTGAATTGTCACTTTCCGGCTCTGAAGTAGATGGTTTGTGATGCACCGCTCCTCGATTTCGAGTCCTCAGTCTTCCCTTGGCATATCCTTTTGGACTGCTTTGTGATCCCGAGCTGGACTCATTGCTGGACTTCTCCTGGCTCTCCGAGTCTGCGCTAACATCACTGCTGTAGCTCTTGCTGTGCTTCCTTTTCCCAGATTGCAGTTTTCCTCGCTGCCCAGCGCCTCCAGAGAACTCGTCCTCAGATTGATGACCATTCGCTGCCTTCTCCCTACTTCCAGAATCACTCTCAGATTCTGAAAGTTTCTTGAACCGCTTCCCTTTCTTCCCTGAAGGTTTGCCTCGCCCGCTTTTATCTCTGGGCTTACCGTTTTCTTCTCTGTCTTCAGACTCTGAAGTGCTGATATGTTTCCTTTTTGGTCCTCCTGATGATTGCGAGCGACGTTTGGTGCAGTCTTTTACTGAAACGGAGCTTCTCTTTCCGTTCCATAACTGCTTTTCTCCCTCAGAATCGAGGTCTTCCTCCGAGTCCGTGATGTATTTCTTCTTGGGGAGGGCTCTTAGACTAGGTCTTCTGGAAAACGTTTTCTTATCCTTCTCCGATTCATCGCTTTGTCGCCACTCTTCAGAGGAATCATCCTCTTTTTTCTTACGTCTCTGGTTTAAGGCTGTTTCACTCTCGTCAGAAGAGTCAGAAGCGTTAGAGGCACTATCCAAACTCTGAGACTTGGCTGGTCTTCTTGGTTTGTTCTTTCTTGCCGGCGGGCTTTTTTTGTCCGAGATTCTTTCTTCTCCACTACTGCTCTCATTCTCCTTGTTCTTTCCATCTTCTTCATCTTCAGACTTGATTTTTCTCCTTGAAGCACTGGATTCCTTGACACCTGACTTTAATGCTATGGCTCTAGGAACTATACGAGCTTTTGAGGCAGATTCTAGTTCTTGGCTTTTTGACGTCATATGATTAATTTTCTCAGAGTTATTAAGGTCCTGTGTGCCTACTTTTCTTCCATTTTGATGAGGGTGTTTCTCAGCCGTTGGAGTCTCAGTTTCCTCATCTGACATTTCTGAGGTATTCAGATTGCTTGGATGATTTCTGCGTCGTCTGCTTCTGCAGGTATTGTCTTCTTTGTCGCTCACATTGTTGATTTGTTTCATCTTACACACCGCAGCTCGTGCAGTTTTCCTGATGAGCTTTCTCCTGCTGTTAGACTCTTCCTCCTCATTGCAACTTTCATTCTCAGTTTCTCCCTCATTGCTGTTGTCCTCACTCTCTTCATGGCTGTGCTTTCTGTGCCCATTGATATGTGGAGAACCATCTGAAATGAAAATATAAAAGATGATTTAATACGCAGTATGACTGCAAAACAAGTCGTGGTATTCGGATTGTTATCACCCAAATGAGGATGGGTATCCTGGTTCCTCTCAAGGTTTATTCCTAATGCCATCTCAGGGAGTTTTTCCTTGTTATCATCACTAAGAGAATTCACTACTAAATTCTTTAAAAAAATTACATCACCAAAAACCACAGAAACACTGCACTTACATTTGCATTTTAATCAGCATTAATGCTTTTGGCTTTTTTTTTTATCAATTATTCAATATTCAACAATTATTGATGAATATTGATTAATAATTAGATTAATCACATAGTACAATGCTTCTTTGATATTGTTAAAGAAATATTTCAGTTTTTTGTAGTATGTTGATAAATCAAACCAATCAAATCAACAGTTCATTGACAAATCAAAAATATAGTTGCAAGCAACGATGATCGGGGCCCAGCACCTTGCGCCACCTAGGCCAGGTTTGGTGGCGCTCGTATAAATACCCTAGAAGAAGTCCATCAAAATTCATTGGGTGTGTTTTGCAAACAACCCAAAATAACTGACTTCCTGTTGAATAGAGCAGATGCAATACGGAAGATATTTAGCTCAATGAGCTCTAATTATTTCCAAGGTTTCACATGTCTACATGCAAGTGTTTATGAGCCATGCAGCTCATAAACACTTGCACTTATACATGTTATACATGTTATTTCTTTACAGGAATAAAAAATAATGGATAGAAATTAGGGAAAGAAAGTATAAAATATAATTAGCAATTTGTCCCTGATGAGAAGCTAGGGCGATGTGGCAAGGAAAAATTCCAAGATGACAAAAAGATGAAACCTTGTGAGCAACTTAAGAGGGAAGCAATCCTCATTTCGGAGATACCTGGTGGTACGACCATAAATCAATCAGTGGTATATTTGTGTATAAAGTTCAATTACATCAGTAAAGCGGGCCATCATATCCGCACAGGGGGCAGAGTGGATGCCAATCTTCATTTCAATCAAGTATATGTCACACCATATACTACTTTCTTAATTAGTTAATCTTGTCTTTCAACAAACTGATTGGAATTAATTGAATAAAATCCTACACCCAAATTTTTCCTTTAGTGAATGTTGTCAAGACTTCGTGTTTTCAAAATGGAGAAAGAAAATATCTGCGAAAATCTGCAAGGGGTCTCTAAATCACTGCTAATGACATTCACCACAGTCACCTTGACCCTAGATAAATTTGCCTGTTTCTTTCTTTGTATTTTGCTTCAAATCAAAGAAAGAAAGAATTCACCTTCTTTCACCACTCTCCTCCTAGACGGTCTATGGTTGACTCGTTTACTTTCGCCATTCCGACATGAAACCGAGAAATCGCTATCGGGACTGGCCTCACTCTTCTCCTCCTCACTGGCACAGTCTTCACTTTTGTTCGACTCTGCGAGGAAAAACAAATTTTTACTTTAATTCATGTTTGTCATAAAAACAGACAATGCCAATTTAAACAAAAATTTACAGCAGAATCATACACTTCAAAGACAGATTTTTCCTAATCACCAATAATCTAATCATCTCAACTAAACAAAACATCCTATGGAACATACCGTCATAGAAAAAGGTAAATCTTAATGTATATAACTTCTCCTACCCTGCTGGTCATGCTCCTCAGACTCTGAGCTGCTCTGGATAACTGCAGCACGTTTCCCGGTTCTGGATCGCGATTTATGCTCTGAAGTATCATCTTCCTCAGATGCATCCATCAGCTTCATCTTATTGACTGCATCCACAGCAGTTTTCCTGGGCTGACGATTCTGGTCGGTGTCATCTGCATTTTCTGTATTCTCCTCATCCTCAGAGCGCTCCAGGTCAGAGGCACTGCTGTCACGAACTCTTCTACGCTCTGCACGGGTGGATCTGCTGCTAAACCCATTCACTTGACCACACAACAAGATTCTCGTTAGGGAAATTTACCGACATTTTACCCTACTGCCATTTAATCAGCAAACATGATACATCAATGTGTTTTGATCACATTATAATAAGCAGCAGTTACTAAAAAAAAAAAAAAAAAAACCCCCACACAACACATACATCCCCCTTATGTTGATATGTTGGGCTACTAAACAAGGCATCATTGTATTGTCAGCCTCAATTCAACACACTCCTTTATCCTATGGAAGTGACCTTGTATTATGCAGAGGGAGTGAAAGCAGATTTCACTTCAACAGAGATGAACTCAAGCCAAGGTTGTAGAACCTCTACCAAATCTATAAATGTTAGTGTGCAAATGGCATTTTCGTACTGGTATTTACCTGGCTTTCTTTTCTCAGCGCTCCGAGTGACTCTGGTGTTCCTGCTTTTGGCTCTGCTTGACTGCATTCGTTTTAATGAGCTGGACTTTCCAGAATAATCATCGTCGTCATCATCGTCGTCGTCGTCGTCATCATCGTCGTCGTCGTCATTCCCAGTTGAATGGTCAATCTCACTTCTGCTTTCAGTGACTGTAAATCCATTAAATATAGGAGGAACACTTCAGATTTCTTAATGTTACTTATTTTCACTTTGACCTCACTGCACACAATCACCTCACCATTCTTTCTCCCCTCCTTTCTGTTCTGCATGGCTCTCCGTGTCGCTCTTGTTTCACGTCTGTACGGCTGAGAAGACGATGGGAATTCCTCTTCCTTCGATTCACTCAATGAGACTTCACCGTCATTTTCAGATTCTAAAGCAATAAAAAGGTGGGTAGAGATAAAATTGCACATAGTACGGTAGGTAAGTCAAATGTAAACTTAGGTTCCTGGTTTAAACACTGGATGGCGCCAGGATATAAAAATATATCAAAGTATATTAAACCACCTTTCTACAATTAACATAAAATTCTTTATTTCTGTACATAAGAATACATTAAGCTTTTGGAACTGTACAACACCACCAAATAAAAGTTCATGAGGAAAGTGTGAGGAAACCACTGTAGAAGGTGTAAAAATATATGAGTACAGCAGAATGAGCTTAAATCTCACTCATTTGCTTCAATTAAAATGCTGCAATTACACAATTTTATGTTTTTTTTGTCCTTCTGTTATGTCACCCTGCCGTAGAAACTAACTAACGCATATCCTCTTGTTTAAACAACAATGATTTAATGATTTAAGACATACCTGACAGAGATGATGCACTCTTATTGGAGTCCTCCATTGATGAGTAGGTAGAACTGAGCCGCCTTCGCTTCTTATTGCGATGGCGATCCGCTGGAGAGGCCTTAGCCGAGGTAGATTTGGTTGTAGGTGGTTCCACTTGTTCCTGAGTTTTAACAGCAGTCCTTTTTTGGCTGATGAGACCAAAACAAAATTGTGAAAAGAATTGTACAATGACTCTTAAATGGGCTTATGAAAAAAATCAGTGGTCCTATGAAAAGCCCACCTAGTGGATTCAACCCTGGGAGAAGGAGGAAGAATAGGTTCCTGCTGGGTTCTCTTTTTAAACCTCTGACTACGTCTCAGCTTCGAACTGGTTTTAACTGCAGTCTTGTAGTCAGATATGATTTTCCGAATTCGTTCCTCAAAGAACGCAGACAGCTGCAGAGTCATACTGTAAATCTGAAAGGTAAAGAAAAACAGACTGAACATAGTCTGTGTAGGAGTTTAATACAGAGCAAACCATGTCATTACCACTGAGACACTTCAAAGCAAACTGACTAAATCATTTAATAATATAAAAAAAAATTACCCTGTAAAACCTGTATAGGCCTTTACTCAAACCAACACTTAAGTATACCACTTACGTGTGGGACATTTTTGTCTTCCACTGTTAAAGCCAATTAATTTTTAGTGCTAAAACATAAGCTATAACTCAAATTACAATGCTATCAAAAAAAAGACTCATCAGTCAGTTGATCTGGATGAAGTAAGCTGGATTTTATTGCAGCAATAAAAGCCCAAGTGAGCCAACCAAATGCAAGTTGAAGAACAAGCAAAGAACAGACTAAAAAGAAGTTGAATGCACACTCCTTATACTGTATACTGTTAACCAAAGAATGACTCGCCACGCATCCCTCATATCTTTATCAACAATTACTTCATCAGCAGGTGCAGCACAATGGGTATATTCTGCTGTGCTTCCTTACACACTGATAGCATGAGGCTAAGCTGATTTGCTCTACTCCCTTTCCTTTCTAATAACACAAGCTATTATACTAGTGGACACAGCCTGGGTAGGCATCTCTTCTGTGCTATTCATTTATTCTCAATGTTTTTATCTTATTCATTTTATACTGTCCACATTTCCCACACTGAATTGCCACTAGGTGTGGTTCTGAGCTCTTTTTTTCTTATACTTATCTAAGCTCTGTGCTATATGTATTTCTTATATCCCTTTTTATTTGTTATTATCCAACTTTATATTTCTTTGTTTTATATTAGCCAATATACTATTCCATTACTATTCCAATTTTTTCTATTGATTATGTTCCCTTTTCCTATCCCTGTAGCAGAATAAACTATACTTATGCACATGTCATGAGTTTGTTGTGGTTTCTTTCAACTTCTACCTGATACGAAATAATGAGTGCTCGGCACAATCTCAAGTCTTACCAGGCACACAAAAACCTATTCATACCTTGTTCTTTTGCCCTCACACCACTATGATTCAGTGTAGCTTCTGTCACTTGGTACCTCGCTTTCCCTGAGCCCTCTGTGTCTTTCAATTCATCCCATATGAGTTTTAAAGTTTTAATAGCAATCATTAATTTACAGTATATACGTACTATATCTTTGATACTCAAATAATGTGAATATATTTGATACATATGTGATTAAGTGTATTCTACCTAAACACGTGCTTACACAAGGAGTAATGCATGTCACAGGCACATAAAACCATACAAATGGATGTGATTAAGGAAACTATTCCCCAAAAGGGCCAATTTACCTTTGAACGTTTGTTTGGTGTGTAGGCTTTAACATTAGCAAAAATAAGCCTGGTGTCGTTGCATAGTTCCGTGGGTTTTTCATAGCGGTCTTCTTCAAGGTTTCGCCGTATGGTCTCCAGATCCATGGGACTGTCGATGGTTTCTGAATAGACCTAGAGCGGAGATATGCAAAAAAAAAAAAAATTCTCATATTCCTGTTTGTGGATGGCAGGAGTGGAACACGATCTTCTTGTGCTCTGTTGTAGCTGGTCCACTGCAAGTTTCAAAGTATTGTGCATGCTAAGATATTTTTCTGCTCACCCTGGTTGTAAATAGTAAATGTTTGTGTTACTATAATCCTTTCTGTGACCTTGAACCAATCTGTCCATGTTCCTCTTGCACTCTCTGATCAACAAAGCATTTTCACCCACATTTTCACCCACAACAAGCATTTTCTCATGTAATGTTTTTTGTTTTGAATACCATTCAGTGTAAACTCTAGAAACTGTCGTACTGTATGTGAAACTCCCAGGAGATACAAAAATACTGAAATCAGCACCTCTAGTGCCAACAATCAAGGCAGAGTTAGTGTCACAGAGAACACACTTTTGCGCCATTCTGATTTGCTTGTTTTATTCACAGGCATATACTGGTTACCTAAAGGTCTGGATCTGTATACATATACACTAACATAGACACGCAAGAGTAAAGTCTACCCTGAAAACCTTTTCAGTCCTGCACATGTGCTCATTTTAAAGCAAAAACCCAGAAAAGTCAGACAAGACTTTTCTCTTTCATATTATTTCGCTGACCTCATGTAGAAGCAAGAATGCCTGATGAATACTTGATAACAAACTACGTCTAGTAACTTCCAGGATACAGATACAGATATTTCCAGATCTTATACATTGTGAGAAGCGTTGCATTGTTATTTAAAACATAGATTTATGACTACTGCATTATCGTACCTGATACTCATTCTGATCCAAAGGCTGGCGGAAAGGCTCACAATTCTTACACTCAAACATATAATTCAGCAGGTGTTTGCATGCATCCTTCCATGCGTCCCTGTCCTGAACCAGCTCCATCTGCTTAACAGATATAGGACAGACAAACAGCACTGTTAATTTATCAGCATCATCATAATCATGCTACTAAAGATTGGGTGTCCACAAACTTTTGGCTGTTTGAAATCAGTCCAAGTTTCAACTGTTTAATTTTATACTACTACAATATCAAGCGCTACCTGATGTGCCCTTCGTCCAGTAGACGTGTCTAGTGCATCATCGTCTTCCATATCCTGAAACAGTATAAAGCATTGAGGAAGACAGAAAACACACAGAATAATCTACAGTAATAAAAGGGCAACGGTCACCTCATCCTCAGTGTACTCCATGTTCTCGACCGCATTGTAAATCTCCATAATATCTGTACAATGAAGCTTACTGTGGAATAAAATACACACATTACTAAGAAGAATACATATTAACTGCTTCCTTGAAAAATATACAAATATTACCAATATACCTACCTAATGAACTTTAAAAGGACGTCTGTAATTAATTTTGCTGATTGTGCAATCTTGCTACCTGGTTCGTTGAAAGACCTTGCATTGTAATAAATATACCTCGTTTCCCAAATTAGTGCAGATAGTCTCCTGCAAAACAAGACGAGGCAATATAAAGTCATGGCAAGTCAGATCCAAAGTATCAAAAGCATCGAGTTTAAGTCTTTTGTAAGCATTAAAACTAGTCCGCCTTTGCCTAACAAATCATCTGCTGAAAAACTCAATAGAATGTCTTGGACCTTGAATCGATATGATCTTGAATCTTGAGAGCATAAAGATGACCGAACTGAGCATGAAGAGTTGCTTCAGGGCTGGAGTTTCCTACAGTCTACCTGAGCCTCCAATAACGAACTGGACTCAGTTTTAACTTAAACACACCTCCTCTTATACTGAACTTCCAGTCTCACACAGTATGATGCAGATCAATCTCTGCTATCCGTTATCACCCAAATGAGGATGGGTTCCATGTTGAGTCTTGTTCCTCTCAAGATTTCCTATCTATTACCATCTCAGGGAGTTTTTTCTTGCCACTGTCACCGTCGTCCTCGGCTTGCTCACCAGGGACAGTCTTATCGTTTTGATTCATACACGTTCACATCTCATACAAACTTAAATAATTCTTTTGATTGTGTAAAGCTGATTTGCGACAATGTCAATTGTTAAAAGCGCTATACAAATAAAATTTAATTGAATTGAGCAATCATAAATGGGTTTAGTCATTGAAAGAGGGTGCAGATTAGCATGCAATTAATACAGTGGAACCTTGGATTATGAGCATAATTCGTTCCAGGAGTGGGCTCGTATTCCAAAACACTTGTAAACCAAATTTAATTTTCCCATAAGAAATAATGGAAACTCAAATTATTCATTC
>JAOTRS010000022.1:10581322-10594797 GCA_028565755.1 Dinotopterus cunningtoni
TTGTGTATTTGTGCATCTTGTGGTCGCGCTCCTCAGTAACGTGAGCAGCCCAACTAATCGATAACGGCATTCGTTGAAAACGAATTTCATTATCGATAATTATCGATTTTATCGATTAGTTGTTGCAGCCCTAGACAATTCAAAACATTTTTAATCTAATTAATCATAATTAGTTACTGTTAGTTACTGAAATCTTAGTTGCTACCAAATGAAGAAAACGTAAAAATTACTTTAAGTGAAAATAGATGTTAAAGTACTTACTGCAAGTATATTTATAGTCTAGCAATAATGAGCTATGAATATATATTAAGTTGATACAGTATATTATATTACAGCATATTAAGTATAGCTGTAATATATTACGTCGACATAAATATTTTACCCTAAAGGTGCTCTGTGCAATTCTGCGTTTCTTGGCATTGTAGAGGGTGATCTCTTCCTCTCCCTTAACAATTCTGTAAGACTCCTGATCCCTGCAACAGAAAGTTTTATATATTAGTCATTATTATTGTTTCTGAACAAATTGTTAATTTTCATTACAGGGGTAAGATCAGAGGCATTTCCTTTTTTTAAAAAAAGGTCCAGTTACATAGATACTTTTATATATAAGCATGACTAAACATTTAACAAATGATGCTTAAAATGTATTCAAAGTGATGAGTTATAAACAAAACAATGTGAAGTGTTTCTCTCTCTCTCTCACCCCCGCCCCTTGTTTTCCTATAAACAAGCCATGTTTACAGCTTGCTCATTTAACCGGTCTATGGAAATAAACTGTGCAAGTCTGACAAGACTGTCAGTGGGTCTGTAGATATTGTCTGTCTCGATGAGCTGATGGGTTTCAGCTCAATAATGTACATAAATGCAATGCGGTTGGAAGAAACCACAACAGACTCAGCCCAAAAAGCATCACTAGATCATGTTTAGATAATGGAGTCCCTGAACTACAGCCAGTTTATTTTGTTACAGTATTGCGTCTGCTGTATGCGACTCTTTCACCATGTCTACTGAAATGAACTCTGGGCTCCACTAGTTTATGCCCCCTGAGATAGGTCGTCACACCCGTTTTTACTTATCATCCAATTATCAAGCGTGTGCCAAATTTGGACATGCAAGAAAAGCAGTCATTACCATTAAAGCCACACTTTATAAAAGTATGAAATTATAAACCACTACAGAAGTCCTCAGGTCCTTTGGTGTTTGCAGGCCTCTTTTGGATGTGTTTTATTATGCAGTGTCATTTTTATATGCTGTGGTGTGCTGGGGCAGTGGGGTGAGTGAGAGAGATGCCAACAGGCTTAATAAGCTGCTCAGGAAAGTAGGCTTGGTCGTAGGAATCAAACTGGACTCGCTAGAGACTGTGTTCAAACAAAATACACTTAATAAAAATAAAATAAAGACCATATTGAACAATGACTCTCACCCACTCTGTGCTTTCTTAACAAAACTAAAGAGCACATTCAGGAATAGACTGAGACAGGTTCGCTGCCCTAAAGAGCGTTATGGGAGGTCGTTTATACCTGCAGCCATTAAACTCTTTAATAAGTCCCTGTACACTAGGGTACTGTCGACCTCCTTGTTGCTGATGAGAAGTGAATTGCCACTTGTGTTTATTCTCACAACTCTGGACAATCTCACACACACAGTATTTGTGCAAGTCATATGTTTGGTGTATATATGAATAGTACTTATGTGTACTTGGTATATTTTATCCCTTTTATTTTTGTTCCCCCCAATACTCGTGTATGTTTTAGTGTTTCGTCTATGCTACTGCAGGACTACAATTTTACGAGGGATTGATAAATATTTATTTTACAATCTACATTCCTGCTATTTAAAGTCCTTACCTATATGCACTGGTGGTGAGATCAGGCACTACCACTCTGCGCCGCCACGCCTGCAGGTCCCTCTCTGTTGCCATCTGGCTGCGTGGGGCGTTTTGATGCATCTGACGCACTCCCTCCACTTGTCCGCTGCGCCGAAGGCCCACGTTGGGTGGAGACTGCACCTCCATCCGCTCATTTAGAGACACTGCACAGCAAAATCAGGGCAAAATTGGATCAGCTTGATCGACATTTCATACTCATTGTTGACACACACAACTATCTATTTACTGCTAAATGATTTGAGCTCCATGTAGATGCATGTGCTTGCATGATCTTAATATGATTCATACTTAGTAAGAAAACACACAAAAGTAAGAAATTAGCGATATGCACCTCTTCTGGGTGTACCCTGCTGCCTCGCGGCCTGCTGGTCCTGTTGTTCCTGGAGCTGACGGATGGCATCATCCAAGACACTGCGGCGTGCCTGAGGATCCTCGCTCTCAGCTGGCTGCTGGCTGATCACCTGTTCCACGACCTCGCCATCACCTTCAGAAACAAAGAATGTGCTGAGTAATGCCTTTAAAAGCAGCTTAACTAGACATTTCCCACTGATGCTTTGTTAACTATTTGAGAGTTGGATCAATATCCAATACTGCTTACTTGGTTAATTTAAAATATATATCATAAGTCAACATTGCCTAGAAAAACAGTAAACATAATCAGAACACAGAAGTGAAAAGCCTGCTACTTAGAACAGCGATGTCTGTCGTACTTGTAGCAACGTATCCAAGCTGAGGAACCAAGTGTTCATCTGTGAAGTTCTCCCTCCCTGGTACAAGTCTCTGATATCTGGGAGGATGAGGATTCCCGTCGACATCCACGAGGAAAGGTGGGGGCATAAGATGAGGCGCCTGTTGGGTCTGCTCGTCCAACACGAACCCGTTGGAGTCCCGGATCAACGGACGATAGTCAGTGTGAAAAAACACCTGATCTGGAAGCTGAAAGTAATTTCAACAGGTTCCCGATGGTTAAAATCTTTCCAGATTGGATGCAGCAGTAGCATGATTACATAACTGAAATGCGACAATGTCTTCAATTCAATTTTAATATTTTATTTGTATAGCGCTTTTAACAATTAACATTGTCGCAAAACAGCTTTACACAATCAAAAGAATTATTTAAGTTTGTCTGAAATGTGAATGTGTATGAATCAAAATGATAAGATTGTCTCTGGTGAGCAAGCCAAGGGCGACAGTGACAGTGGCAAGGAAAAACTCCCTGAGACGGCAATAGGAAGAAACCTTGAAAGAAACCAGACTCAACAGGGAACCCATCCTCATCTGGGTGATAACGAATAGCAGGGATTGATCTGCATCATACTGTGTGAGACTGGAAGTTCGGTATAACAGGAGATGTGTTAAAGTTAAAATGGAGTCCAGTTCATTCCTGGAGGCTCGGGTAGACTGTAGGAAACTCCAGTCCTGAACTATCGAGCGAATGGTTGAATTGAATTAATTTATTAATTTCTATACCACTTTAAACTGTCACAGGAAACTTGGGCCATCTATTGCAGGACACACACACACACTACAGGCAATTTGGGAAGCCAATTACCCAAATCTGCATGACTCTGGACCGTGGGAACAAACCAAAGTACCTGGAGGAAGCCCACCAAGCATGGCGAGAGCATGCAAACAACATCGGACAGATCCCAAGTGGGAATCAAACTTTCAACCCTGAAGGCCACAGTGCTAACCACTAGACCTCCATGGCGCCTTAAAGTCAATCATATCATAAAATTATAAACCTATTTACAAACAGCATGGTTTACCTTTTTGTTTTTACTCTATGTTTTACCAACCTGTCATTTTCCCACTTGGAGACAGTAGTTAAATAAACTTTTTTTTACTACAACCTGAAGTTGTCGGTTAATGTGCAAGTTTATCACATCAAAAACAAGAGAGATGACTTCTTTCTTCTGCTCACAGAATATTAGAGATAACAAATGACACATTACTTAATTTTGTTGTAAACTCAATCGTTCGCTTCATCGTTTACTAAAAAATGCGTCAGGATCTGCACACAGGCGGAGCCGCGATTACCCTCTAGTATTATATATAAACTACGAAAAAATATTTTTAGCATGCTTATGGACATGGTGTACCACGAAATAGATACAAAACAAAGATCAATTTGGGGAAACACATTCAAAGTGCATTAACTTGCGTAATACATGTTAACGTGAGTACATTTTGAGTGGGAGAAAGACAACCAACTCATGTGTTTACGAAGAAATGGCAATCATTTAGCGGATGCTTAAAAAATTAAGCGCATTTTTGCCAAATAAAGTGTTTGGAGTGTATGGGACACCCTGGGGACGTGTTATACATCTTGTAAACATGATGGGAGCACAAACACAAACGGAACTGTTAAAAGCCCTTATTAACCGCATTACAAAGAAAAAACATTTCCGGCAAACAGGATCGTCATGAATAACAAGCTTTAAAAGTGTAGACAAAAAATTTTTTGGTGGGGCGGGGGGGGGTCTGGAGATTGATGGAGGGGGTGCAAACCTTTTCATAAGGCTTGGAGTTCCCGAATCCAAAAATCACCAGGTGACCATGAGAGTCTGTACAGGCGAAGCGATGACCATCAGGGGTGAACTTGCAGTCAAAAACAGCACCGTGTCCTTGCCCTTCAATCTACACATAAAGAAGTATAAATACATTTAGACAACAGGGTTCTTCTTAACTCTTTACTGTTCAGGTTAAAGTTCTGCCCACTGATTAAGCTGGGAATTAAAGAAATGCCTGGATGTATGGATATGCTAATGCTAATACAGCCATCATGTGTCAAAGTTGTATAAAGCAGTACTAGAATACCACACCATGTTAAAGTAGTGATGAATCTTTGTGCCTCGTATAAGGTCCCATATGAAAATGTTGCCATCATGACCTGCAGACAGCATGACACGGGGATCATACGGGTGTGGCTCGAGCACAAACACCTCTGCCTCATGACCCTGCAACGAACGAAGAACACAGCATTACAATCTGTTTGAAAGTAAACAGCTCAGTTATTTGTGTATTCAAATTATCCAGCATTAATTACTTGAAAAACCAGAGGTTTTTGGATCATAACACCTCTACTAGGATCTAAACATGGCCGTATTACTGCCTGTGGCTCTACTATAACCTCATGCCACGTAACATTCAAACTTCATAAACGTTTTGTACAACATTTTACCAGATGATAAACTTTTATTTAATACTACAGAGTGGTACCGTGTAATCACATCCCATACAGTGGTTCATAATAATCAGATTTGGGTGTTTGATTTATTGTGTGACTCAAATCACAATGTAAACTTTTTCACATAAATTTCACAAAAACAGAATTTATTGCTACATTTTTGGTTTGTACCTTTAACACATGTAACAGCTGCCCTGTGTAAGAATTCCACACTTTGAGGAGATGATTGTTGACGGCGGTAATAACGGTGTTATCATGACGATCCCATGACACCATGGTGACCTTCGGCTTGAAGAAGCTCTCTTCTTCCGCAGGCCCAGTTCTATAATCAGCAAAGATTAAACTAGCGGTGATGAAGCTTATAAGTCAAGGCCGAAAATTTCAAAACTACTAAGGACTGTTTTTTTTTTTTTAATCACAAAACCATGAGGAATTTTATTCTGTTTGAGCGTATATGAAAATTATTTTATTACTTAGCATTAATAAACATTTTAATGAGCTGTATGGAGGAAATATAGCAAACATGGCCAAATTATTGCCTGTGGTTGTAACACAAAAGAGTATATTCATGAAAAAAAGAGCATAAAGAATGTTAATGGTTTTGTTTAAACTGAATAGATAGGTTAAAACTGATTCACTGTCAAAATTTTTGGGTACTCATACCCTGGTAAAGTAGCAGACATTTCCAGCAAAACACTTCTCCATTGCTGTTTCTGATGCAGCCTCCAGATGCGGGCGGTGCCATCACGACTGCCACTTACAAACCTGAGACAAACAAATAATATGCAGTTCAATGCGACATCATTTTATGACAGCACCACCCATGGGTCTTCAGTGCCTGGGTTGGGAGCAATCAATTTTAATAAATAAATAAAAACATGAAAGATTTGCTATCACCACATGATGAAGGCAATGGTAATGGATTATTGAAAGGTGGGGAACAAAGAAATTTAATAATTTACACAGTGTAGACATGCATTTAACCTTCACCATCTTCACCAATCTGACTAAAAATAAATAAATTAATAAATAATAATACAATACCACATACCTTTCTCCTGTATGGCAGAACTGAATGCTGTCCACTTTGTCCTAAAAATAAAACCGCACATCACATCTCATTCAGTTACCTTTAGTTAAATCCCAGAACAGCAAATGACGCATCCATGTTTAAAAATTACGCTCTTACCGTGTGGGACGTGAGCTCTGCTATTCTTTCCGGGGTCCCACTGCCCAGGTAGTATATCCTGATTACGTCATCGGTGCTTCCTGTGGCTAGGAACATGCCTCCTGTATCAAATAAGACAATTTATCTCAGTTACATTACATTCTTTTCAACCTGAAAATAGGACGCTTGGTTTAAAACGAGTTGATGCTACAAAGTCTTTGCATGTTAGATAAAAATTCGTCCAACTGAATTTCTCATTGTATCATGTATAAGGTAAATTACCAGGAAATAAACCACTCGGGACATCTTTGAGGTCAAGGCGACACTGACATCTGTGCATCCCCCCACAACAACAATTGAAAACACCAGGTGCTCACTGTGTGACATTTTAAAATAAATAGGAATGAAATTGGTCCCAATTTGTGTCTACTATTAGGCTTGCTAATGTTCAGCCACACTGGGAAGCTATTTTCCAGAAGCCCTCAACTTTTTAGCTTTACCTGGGCTGAATGAGGAACACACCATCTGAACACCTGGTCTCGATCTTTCTGTGAACTTCACGGGACGATCGCTAAAACAGACACATTACAGAACAGGATTTGATACATCATTTTCTAAAAATGTCCAACAAGAGATACATTTGCTTGATGATTGTGCATTTTAAATGTACAACAAATCCATACCCATTAGCCCTTTATGATGCACTTCATTTTAAACAAGCCATTTTATTAATCAGACCACAGAGGTTAGTAACGTTATAAAAAAAATCTACAAAAATCTGAAAACTCTCCCCTTTCTTCCATTATCGATGAGCTACATGTGATTTACTGCAACAAGTTACAGGAGGTTACAACAAGTTTTCTGTTACAGAAGCAACAATGGTTTTGTGGTACTATGGAATCTCTGTAAAGGCTTTGTCTAACAGTTAGAGAATAGAAATTTACCAAAATAAACACACTTACTTGAAACTGGTGTTATTTACATCCCACTGCCAGAAGCAGACAGTTGCATCAGTTCCTGTAGAGACCATGAACCTTTTGGGGCCCTTGGCAAATGGAGAAAACTAAGAGGGACGAGACACCAGGGTCAAAATCACGCCCGTTACATAAACTTGAAGTAAAAACGGTGTGTAGCGTACCTGTAAAGAGGTAATTGATCCGCTGTGACCTTGTAGCACTGCCACCGGGGCACAGGTACGAAGGCACCAGGCTCGTATGGTTTTGTCGCAGCTCCCCGCCGCAATGAGCGTGTTCTCCAAGTTGACAGCGAGGTCTGAGATCTCAGCGTGGTGTCCTCGCAAAGTGGAGTGGAGCCTTCCATCAAAAGAGGACCAAATTTTGACCAAGGCATCATCTGAACCCTGAAGAGGAAGGAAAAGAGATTGTTCTTCTAGACAAAAAACTAGCAGCTACATTTAGAGCTTTCAAGATCATGTAGCAACAGCTTCCCTATAGTCCCATGATAATTTTCAACTTTTTTCACAATGGCTTTACACTAACCCTAGGTAGGGCAGTGGTGGTTCAAACAGTTAAGGCTGGGTTTACTGGGTTACTGATTGGAAGGTCAGGGGTTCAAGCCCTGGCACCACCACGTTGTCACTGTTGATCCCTTGAGCAAGGCCCTTAACCTTATCTGCTCCTGGGGCGTAACCTGGCTGACCCTGCTCTCTGACCCCAGCTTCTTAACTGGGATATGCAAAAATAAAATTATTTTACTGTCCCGTAAGTTACATGTAACAAATAATTGAATATTATATTATTACATATCATCAGATGGTATCTGTTGGCTTCTGCAAACTATACAGGAATATAAAAACAAAAGCTTATCAAGCTTTTCATCTAACAGAGCTACCATAGCTGACACTGTCATTAATTTTCTAATGTTTATCCCTGGCAAGTGTCCTTTATAAACATGCAGATTCTATTAATTAGATTTTAAAAAATTAACTTCCTTAAAATTTTCCTAAAAAATCTGCACATATTTTTGTGCAGTTTTTGTTGCGACGCTGTTGTTTATAAGCGGTTTGCCATGGTGCTGAAGGACATAAATGGAAAGGAGGTAAGTTCCTGCCCAATAAAATGTATTTACTGTTATTTAGAATGATCAGTCATGTAATTAGTATTAGGCTTTTTTATAACACCCAATGGCATTTATAGTTAACAGAACTATATCTTACCCTAAAAGAAGAAGAAAAAAAGAAAAGAAAAAAAAAGTACAACCAAAGCTGATTGACTTCATGAAGAACCACATCAAAGAGCCTTTCAGCGTTTCATTTAATAGTGCTTTTTTTTTTTTTTGTTAAATATTTTATTCTGCACAAAGTTGTTCTACATGCAAAGCAGTTTCAGGGTTCATGCGCTAGCAAAGCAACAGCAGGTGCATCTGATGATGTGCTTCAGATGAGGGGCTGTCCTAAAACTTTTCTTCACCTTATACTCTGGGATGCCAACAGGTACTGAAATCTCGGTATCAGAAAGAACCCAGATGGACGTAATAGCACTCACACTCAGTTAGGCTATAGCATTAGATTCAAGATTCAAAGAACTTTATTAATCCCAGAGGAAAATTGCTTAGTCTTGGTTACAGAAAGAATCGCAATACATCACTGAATCGACCCCCCCCCCCATCCATAATCCCTAAAGCAAGTCAGAGTAAACCTTGCAGAATTAAAGAAAGCTCTCACCGTGAAAATCCTGGATCCTGTCCGGTCGAAGGCAATGCAGTAAACAGCCGAGAGATGTCCTAGAATCCTCCTGTGCATTCTGATGCTCTGATATACACTGACAGGATGGACAAAACTGAACCGCTGAGTGCCTGTCAACTCCCTGCCTCTGCATACTTCCACTACACACATATACACACACACAAAATTAGCACTACAACAGAGATCCAAGACTGTTCGCTTCAGCTCAGGCTCCAATCTCAATTAGCCAAGATGTGCTGAAGTGAAGTCATTAGTACACCTAATGCTTAGACTCAGCAAAAGCTTAATAAAAATTAAAATAAATAAATAAAAACACAGAAGTGAAGTTTGCCAGGCTGTGTTCATGCATTCGTGCATCATTTACAGCTTCCTCTTTCTGGCAGGAAGTGCTTTTCCATAACTTTTTCAGAACTGAATAATTCACAACTTCTTTTTACTCAACAAGGTTTTTTAATGTTCCAGCTTTGCCCTGCTGGTACCCTGTTTGCCAAATCTGAGTGAACCTGATACCTTCCTAATTTGGTTACCAATTGGTTTGGTTTCACACCGCACACGCAAACCACAACAAAGCAAATAATGTCATCTGGAGGCCTGTAGGGCTCAAATCATACTCAGAACACCACACTATTGCTCAATAAACAATTAATAAATTAAATAACTGGTGTGTCTTTTTGTTTGAGAGTCCATCTATCCAAAACAGATCATATTTTTGACCTGGATAATTGTTCAGCAACATAGTTTTCAAAATATTGTTGATAGTCAAACCACAGACATTTGGTTCACTTCCTGAAACTGGCTCGATTGAGAGCTGGACCACTGCAATCAAACAACACTAAATTTTGCTTGCAATCAGACTGAGGCCTCCTCATCTACACATTTTCAGACTAGTTATTTTGGTCTCAACCAAAGTGTGAGTGCTGTGTTCTCACCTACACATAAGTAGCATACAGAAAGGGGGAAAAAAAAAAAAGAAACCACAAGGTTTTGATTCAAACCAGGGTTTGTTCGAAACAACGTTATCCAGCAAAACAGCACCGCTACCTACCCAGATTTGGGGCATCCCAGCAGCTCAAAGGCCTCTCCGGTGGTCTCCCTCGATGCAGTGCAGCAAAAGTCGAGCTTTTCCATCGGCTATGGCCACAATCTGCATAACATCAACAGATGATAGTAGGCAAAAAGAATGTGTGTATTTCAGGAAGATAAAAAAAATGATATAAACGTTAATACAACCCCACCTTTAGCTGTACGAAGTAAGGAGTGTCTCCCTGTTCCGAGTAAAGAACGCACCCCAGGCAAACCTGAGGGCACCTGTTTGTCGAGGATCGGACCGATCTGCTTACATATCTGCAGCAAGTGGTCTGGTGCAATATGCTTGTTGGCGGCGACCTGACGGATCATCAAAGAACGACACGAGGCAGATGTCAGTCGCATGAAACAGAAGCTCCTTTATGAGATCAACTTGATCTGACTGGTTAAGTTAAATAATCAATCAATAATAAATAATCTTTGACAACCACTTGACATCCTGAGTCACAGTGGATCCAGAGCTAACCCCAGTCAGTGTGAGGTTACTAGATAAAAACAATTTATATATAAACATCTTTTAATAAGATGAACAGACTGCATGAAATAATCTATCACATTTCAGTGCTTATTTAAAGACAGTGCTTGAAAATAATGCATTCTATATTTAAGTTTCAACAAGAGTGCACAAGTGGAGCAATATGTCCTTTAAGGCAATGTTCACACCGAATGAGCTGCATAACGCAAATCGTAATTAACTTGCGAGACCTAGTGACATAAGGATTGTTTTATAATGAATTTTTGAGCTAATTTTTTTCCTTTAGCTTAAACTTGTTTCTTCAACGTGTTGTTCTGGTTCCTACCTTATTCAGAATGCAGGTAAACTACTTGCTCGTAGTGGTGCCAGGGGCATTTAGTTTTTGCTTCATTTTTCGATTAAAAAGAGCAATGCGGCAACACTTTAGTCCTTGAGTCTGTCCAGGTCTCTTATGGCCTCATCTGTAGATGTTGCTTAAAAAGATAAGATCCTAAAAATTCAACTACCATCATCGACACCACCACATGTGTCATGTCACTGATTGCTAACCAGCTGAGATTTTGTGCCATGACTGCTTCGTATATCTGCACTTTGTTCTGAAGTGTCGAGTCCAATGCCTGGCATATGCATTGGAGTTTTTAATAATAGGACATTTAATATCACTGAAAACTGGTAAGTTTGTTTGTAGGAGGCAACAGCAATGCTTATGCTTAAGATCTTTAAGTGGCACTACAACTGCACTATTAATGTTCCCAGTGCAATGTTTATTCACTTGCCATCTATACCACTTTATAATGTATACAGGGTTGCAGAGGGACCTGGAGCCTATCCCAGGAGACTTGGGGAATGAGGCGGGCCACACCCTGGATGGGGTGCCAACCCACTGCAGGGCACACACACATACAGTACTCACACACTCATTCACACGGGCAATTTAGGGATGTCAATTAGTTTAATCTGCATGTCTTTGAAGGAAACCCACTAAGCATGGGGAGAACACGCAAACTCCATGCACACAGACCTGAGACAGGAATAGAATCCCAAATATTTGTTAACATTGCCGCCTGCAATGTTAACACTTCACACAATTTCAAAGATTTCAATATAATTATGTTTAATGTATTTCAGTATGGGTGGAGGTTTGGTTGCATGCACTGGTTAATTTGACTACTTTGCAGCTATACTCAACACACACACACCAATTATGCATCAAATAGGATTTCACATATAAAATGAATATCAAACACATCTAATAACAATAATAATAGTAATTAACCATACTGTTCATGATAGAGTGTCTGAAAAGGAAGTGGGTTGAAAATGACGCGTTTATGCAAATCAAGAACGCGCGTCTACCAATCAGAACGCGGGTACAGTATAAAAAAAAATAAAACGCGAACTGCTGTTTGGGGAACCTGATTGGACGGGACAAGGGGTGACGTCATACAGGTCAGGATTCTCCACCCTCACTGCAATACGACACTAAATAAGCGAGTGCGGTCAAAAACAAAACAAAAATATGATTTAAAAAACTCTGTGGAAAGCATGATACATAGAAGAGTGCATGCATTAAAACCGAAATGGTAGAATTTGTCTGTTTGAAATAGAAATGGCGGCATAGGATTCTTCCGGCTCACCGATTAACCAAATCTGATCAAAATTACTATCATTCATCAGAAACATGCACACATGGAGCGATTAAAGGCGAAAGATGAAAACATACCACGTCTTCATACGATCTTGGATGTTCATTTCCTTGCCAGTCCACTCTGCGGGGAAGGAGCTGCCGAGGACAGAGAGCCGATGAGAAATAACAGGACTTTAAACACGATCAAACTGTTGATAAGTTAATCAAGGAGATTATCTCAAATATCCAGGGCGAGCTATTAAAACTGATAAGCATGAAATCCTGCTCTTTGTCGGATTCACCCGAACCAGGCTTTGTGCTTATTACGAAACACACAAACACACACCTGATGTTCCTCCAGTTCACTCACGAGAATCTGCAAGAGATCAGAAGTGATCTATAATGAGCACTCTTAACCAAAACATAGCGTTTTAGACACAAAACACAGGCACAGAACCGAGTAGTAAACACAAGGCTCTCACCTCGGCCGCTCTCTGACACGGACCGGTGGTTAGAAAACGTGAAATTAGATAATAAAGCTCTGCAAAAAGATAAAAATAAATGAGTGAAAATGTGATTTAAACGAATGAAGCGGCGATGCTAGCGGTTCAAAACATTAAACTAGTTTTCTTGTGCCTTACCCGATTCAAGAATCGAAATACTCCCTTTATTGTCCATTGTGTCAGCCATAACTTAGCCGACGTGCTACTCCTCAAACTTATTTTAATGTCCTGTTCGCGGCGGATATTATTTATTTAATTCTGACTGCACGGTTCGGGTCCCCTTCGTGTTCGCTCCCGCTTTCCGTTAAGCCAGTTTTCAGTCGCCATTGGAAGTGCGAGGCCTCGGCTTACAGAGCAACTTCCGCTCCGACAAGCGGAAATGGGGGGTTGGGGAGTAAAAAGTCTCCCTGTCAAACAAAGGGAGTTGAAATGTCGTTGAGGAAAAAAAATATTTATATATCTACCGGTTTTCGCTTATAGATATCGACCAGATATAACCGTCATTTACGGTCGTGGAAACGAAAGGATATATGTTTGTGCGATTGTGTCGCGCTTGCTCGCGTGAGCTAGATCATGACGTCACAGCACGTGCGACTGCGTTTGCAACCGAATCTGTCCTTCGGTTTATTTTGGAGTAAATACAGTATATTTCTAAAAGAAAACTTAAATACATACAAAGCATGCCTCATTTTCACATAATAAAGAGCAAATATAGTCAAGTAAACTAATAACTTAAAAAAAAGAAATTTAAGAAATCTGCCAACTACTCAAACATTGAGTACAAAATGTACCAATGGAGCTTCTGGTATGGCGGCACGGTGGTGTAGTGGTTAG
>JAOTRS010000022.1:10594897-10609320 GCA_028565755.1 Dinotopterus cunningtoni
AAAATATTTTTTTCCTCTATATAGAAAAGGCTGTGAGCCCTGTCATTCCAATACTTTTGGAGGGGACAGTATATACTGGATATAACATAAAATTTTATATTCCCTAGAAAAAAGTTAACAGTATGGTACATCTAAATATCTTTATTTTTATTAAATCCTTATTCTTGATTTGTGCACATGAACACATTTTTTTTAACAATAAGCATTTTATTACATGGCCAATGTAAATAACTTACACATCAAAATATACACTTACCATGATCTTGATTAAGCATGGATGTACACCTGTAGCATCATCTACTGTAGCAGCTGCACGATGCAAAAAGTTATGCAGATACAGGTCTTAAGTTAATGTTCAAATCAAGTCAAATCAAGAGACAACACCAGAATGAAGACATGAAGACAAAGTGCTATCTTTTTGACCTTGAGTATGACATGGGTGTTGGTGCTAGTAGGGCTGGTTTGAGACACAATGCACTGATGTGGGATTTTCATGCACAACATAACCATTTCGAGTTTACACAAAATGGTGGGGAAAACAGGAAACATGCAGGCAGAAATTCCTTGTTGAAGACAGAGATCCGAGGAACAGAATGGCCAGACTGGTTTGAGCTGCCTGGTAATGAAAATTAGCACTCTTTACAAATGTGATGAGCAGAAAAGTTAAAGGTATATATTTTTTAAAATGTTTATATTTTACTCACACACTCACCCTTTTCTTATACTGTTTATCATGTACAGGGTCACGAGAGGGCTGGAGCCTATAACAGGGCACTCAAGGCACAAAGCAGGACACACCCTGGGTGTGATGTAATATTTTAAATTCTACAGTAATTATACACAAATTGATATTTACTAAGTTGTACAGCTCTCCATTTTTGTCATGGATACATTTTTTTTTCAACAGATCTGTTCTGCCAGGGAACTGTTTATAATCCATAAAATACTAAATGTGATAATCCACTAATCTTTCTTATCCAATGCTCAGCAGGGATGATGCACACTGCTAATCTCAAGTTCTTTTAATTATTCACCATGGGTCCTGATAGTTCTCTTAATTTTCCCAGCATTTGGAGGTCATGCTCCAGCCCAAATCACCTGACGTGGAGTTTGACCAATGCTGGGGTTTTTTTTGGAGAAGATGGCATCATCGTCCACATTGCATCATGGTTCTGAAGGAACAACAAAAGGAATAATCATAAAATCCCACTTGGCTTGACTCACATGATATGCAATGAATGTGTATGTGTGTGTTAGTTCCCCAGTGTCATATTGCTCTCAAGAGATGCCTGCAGTAGCAGCAGCAGGTTGTTCTTATGGCTCTACATACTCAGACTGCAGACTTGTGCCTGCTCTCACTACATGCAATTGCACATGGAGCAATGTTTCCTCTGAACATAGAGCAACAACATCATCAGACAAGGAAAGGAGAATAATCCAGAATCAGCATAACAGGAGTGTTGCTCATATTTTTTCAGGGTTAAGGGTATATAATGCATGCTCACATGTGGGTTGAAGTTGCCTGTCAAATTTGTAGAACAGTTTGCATAGACACTCATTTGTTATTATCATTTGCATAGCAAAATGCGGTGCATGAAGAAAACACTTAGATGCTTTTTAAGTTGTCTGAAAATGTACACAAAAATGACAAACAATGATGATCAGTGATTAGTTACTGAGAATAAAGATGATCAGTTATTTGTTATTGGAACAATGGTGATGTCCAGTGATTGGTTATTGGAACAATGATGATCAGTGACTGGTTACTAAGAACATTGAGAATCATTGATTGGTTATTGGGAACAATAATGACCAGTGATTGGTAACTGGGAGCAGAGATGATCAGTGATTGGTTATTGGGAACAAAGATGATCAGTTATTGCATAATCAGTGAATAGTTACTGGAACAAAGATGACCAGTTATTGGTTATTGGGAACAATGATAATCATTGATTGGTTATTGGAAAAAATTATGATCAGTGATTGGTTACTAGGAATAATAATGATCAGTGATTGGTTATTGGGAACAAATATGATCAGTTATTGGAAACAAAGATGATCAGTTATTGCATAATCAGTTATTGGTTACTGGGAACAGTGATGATCAATGATTGGTTATTGGGAACAATAATGATTAGTGATAGGTTATTGGGAACAAAGATGATCAGTGATTGATTACTGAGAACAGTGATGATTAGTAATTATTTAGTGGGAACATATTCTTTTACAAGTGCACCTCAGTACCTACTTGGAAATAATTAGCTATTGTAAAGGCTGACATCATCTAATGACTTATTCTGAGATCTTTGCGTCAAGCAGGACATGTTGCATACTGTAGGAAGTGTGCAATCAGGTGGATGAATGTACAGTATGATATCTGGACCATCAACATTCAAAATGATGTTAGACAGTTGTTACCTTGTTATCACTAGTTTTACAGACGCAGATGTCACCCACCTCTTGTCTTGTAAGACTGACAGAAACACTAGACTTGGTACAAGGATTGGAGCAGTGTTAACAGTGCTTACTAAAACTGTCACATTTTACTGATTTCATTCTTTCTTTTGTTCTGCAGATCGAAGCATCAGATGGTGCTCTGGGAGCCATTTTGTCACAGATGGTGAAGGGGAAGGAAGCGTTATTTTCTTTGTTTACTGTGTGTGTGTGTGTGTGTGTGTGTGTGTGTGTGTGTGTGTGTGTGTGTGTCTTTCTGAATATCTTCCAAGTCTCTTGGGGTGGGAACTAGACCATGTCAGGTTTCACTTTAGTCAGCCATGAACATCTGCAGGAATTGTGTGATATAGTCATGTCAACATGGACCAGGATCTTAGAGTAATGTTACCAATTTCTTGCAATTAAGAGCTAAGTCTGTTTTGAGAGGAAGGTGTGGCCCAACGCGGTATTGGCTCTGAATAAAATGGTCAATCATCTCCAACCCCATAGTATAAAAAACAACTGCAAAACCGACCATGATATCACCCTCAAGAATGGCATAAAAGCTCAAACGTGGGTGTTCTGGTCGTCGCTAACTTGGCAGGAGCTGCCTTCGCCTAAACTTGGGTTAATCCATAAATATACTGTATACAAATAGGTGGAGTAAACTGAGCCTGGCTGTTGTTAGGATCACCTACTTTCCTTACAAAAAAAGCACAGAATTCTTAGACAGTCTGTAGTACAGTAAACCCCACAGCAAGCCATATTATCTCTAAAATAAAAATGACAATACTCTGCAAGGACTGAGACATCAAGTTTACTGAATTCAGTTAGCTGGTTAGCTACATTGATGCATAGCAGACAGCTGCAGTTTGACACCTGCAATGCTGATGTCACTCAATTCATCCACATCCCTAATTATGTTTTTATATTTTATGGCTTAAAGTAATTTTAACTGATGTGTTGCAAAAACAATAAAATAAAAATTAAAAAAATCACCCCCTGTACAATTGGCATGAATGAGAAATCTAGGTATGGAGATGCTTTTGTAAATGTTTATTTCTGTTTTAATGTTGGGCATTTTAACATGGGTGTCTATGGGGATTGACTCACTTTTGGAGCGAGCACATTTTGAAACTTCTGCATTGGACTCAGTTTTTAGAATCAGAGGTTGCCCCTTGTAAGCAGTACCAAATGTACCATAATTTTTGTATTTGTACAATAATTTGGGTCTCTGTACGTTTTATGATCAATAATTATAAAAATTCTTAAATGTATGGTGATTAAAAGCGTGGGTTTGATTTGGAACCTGTCTGGTTACTAATTTTACATACACTGTCATCACATGTCACAGATGACAGACCTTGGATCTGTAGTAAATGAGCCAATCCACATTTCCTCTGAGATCCAGTGAGACAGCCGGTGTCACATTCTAGCTAGTTAGTGGGGAACATTCTAGGCCATGTAGGCACAATAATTCATATAAAGCTTTTAACAATGGTCATTGTCGCAAATCAGTAATAACTGATGCTCAAAAACAACAGTTTGAATAGTTGCGCTTGTGTACCTTCAGTTAATTATCTAGCACAAGAAGAAAAAACTAAAAACGTCCGGGTCACAGGGAAGTAAGTGTGCTCTCCCTATCTTTTAATTCCATTTGTTAATTGAAGACATAATTGTTTTTTATTTGAGCACACAATTGGAAATCGGAAAAGGAGCTGTTGTCCATGAATTCATTTGCTCTTGAAAACTAAAATCGAAAAAATAAGAGGCGTGACCCATAAGTTTTTATTTGTTTCTTTACAGGTTGTGCTATATAATGTTTTTTTTTAAACTAATTAATTAATTTAACTTGAGGTTATTTTTGTGACATTTAGCCTAAGGAAGTAAAACATGTCAACTTCTGAAGTGCCACCTTTACACAAGCAAAAGGCTTGGGTACAATGGCAAAGGGTACATCCACGCAGGCTCTACACAGGCTTTATAAATAAGATTATATTGGCAATTATGTCTCCCTCTTTGATAATTTTTTGTTTTCCTTAAACAGAATACTGTTATCATACTCGATGGCTGACAAATGTGACACGCGAGCGTTCATTAAACTTTTTCTTTAGGGTTACTAATGATATTAAAGAGAAAAATACACAATAAAACAAAAATGAAAAGTGGGCACACATTTACAGTGCATTTACGTTTAGGCATTTTAAATGATTTACATAAGTGCTTTAAAGTTTCCATCAATAAATATAACCTTACAAATGTTCACTAGGTTACTAACTAGAAGTACCATCAGTAAAATGGTTATAAAGGATTTTTTTGGATAGAAAGCAGTCTAGATGCATGTCTTTCTCGATCCCTGAGAGGTGGTGGGACCAGTCGAGCAGTGCTGGAGGATCAGAGGGATTGTGAAGCAGTGCTGTGTATCGCACACAATCGAAAAATAAAAAGAACAAGGGTTATAATTTTTTTTTTCATTTGGTTTTGGAAACGAATACAGAAAAAATTTGGTGGTTTTGTAGTTCATTGGAGTTCCTTTGGTAGACATAGTCACAAGAGGGGCCCAAAAAGTTGTATACACATTTCAACAGTTGTTTTCCAAGCCCTTTTAAGACTCAAATTTTAATGGCCGAAATGTGTCGTACTGTATTATCTTCCTGTCCACTAGATGGCAGTACAACGAGCCCCTGAATGAAGCTTCATGAAATTAACCTTTTGGAGAAACTATTAGCTGAGAAGCCTAGCCTCGACGTCTAAATGAGGCTTCACCTCACCAACACTATTCACAGACATATGCAACTACTCTGCTGCGTTTTATTTTGTTAAAACTGCATATAATGTATGCTTTTATTACACACTTGTATATATAAATGCTGCGTTTTATTTTGACGGAAGAAACATACAGCATCCACTTCCGGTTTTACGTCGCCAGACCTGCTCCTGGGTCCTAGTTGCCACCGGATTGATTAACGTGTCATAAACAAAGAACATGGCTGCCGTCGGGTACAACTGGCTGCTGGTCCTGAGCTCCGTGTTTTTGTGTAATCTCGTCAAAATATTATTACCTTCCATTTCTTCACTCGTAAGTACAGAATTGATTTATAGTGCATTGTCCTGAGGGACATGTGACGTTTGACTGTTGTTAGTATGGTGAGGAGGAGCTGTGTGGTACAGTGTAATGAGGCTTTGTGTCAGTGGCTCTCCATCACTGCATGTCTAGGGCTGAGCAGCTCTACATCATTCATCATAGATTATTACATCATCATCATCATCATCATTATTATTATTCTTATATATGTGTAAGAGCTGATTGCAATGATGTTATAAATTTAGTCCAATCTCTAACAATTGAGTAGAGATCTGATCTGATATCATTCACACACATGTTGTGTTCACTACCTGGTAATAATAATAATAATAATAATAATGTGCTGATCAGTATATCAATATTTTATTAAATGCATGTATTTAATATATAATACAGTGTATATAAACTGTAGGTAATATGACATTCTGTGAATAAAATTTTTGTAAAAGCAGCTGCTACTAATTGATACATAGTTCATTTAATAGTTGCGTTCTCAGACGACAAGTTATGTACACAATAAATACATTTGATCAGTTACCTCCAGGTCGAGGTAGTTTGAATCTCTTCTCCGCTCTGCGTGGATGGACTTTCGAATGTTCTCCCCGCGCTTACAGTACAGTCTAAAGACGTATTGTTGTAGGATGATTGCCATTTCCAAATTGCCAAAATAGTGTGCGATTGGTTGTGTGAATGTGTGTACACACAGGTACGGTAGGTTGCCAGAGGCTGGGTGTCAGCAAAGTAATTTCCCTTACAACAGTGGCCCTTGGTGTATAGTCAAAGTTTGTTGTGGACAGCCATCGCTCAGTGATGTCGTGATGAATGGATGGTTGGATGAATAGACAGTTGCATGCTCTTACAGTTAACATAAAGCACATACAACAAATGCACCAGACATGATAATGAGAAGGTTGCACATAAGAGGGGAAGTGTATTGCTCAAAGTCGAGATTTCACATAGTTCGAATTTGTAAAAAATGTACAACAGTGTTTCTAAAACATACTTGCAGTGGTAGCCAGCAAAGTGCTCTACTGCATACAACAAACTACTACTTTAATATTTTGATTTATTTGATATTCACATTACATTATTAATTATTATTACTATTACATTCTATTAATTACAAACCTACAAACCCTCCCCTCCATCTACCCGCATGTGAAAAGTAAGACGAAGTTAAACACTCTTGTGCACAGAGATAGCACTGTTTGTCAGAGCAGGTAGCCCTTAAAACTCAGAGCATTTAAACCTTTTTTTGCATTAATGTGTTTTAATAAATATACAGTATATGGGGTCAGGATTGTGCAATATTGAGTAATCCTTAAACAAATCCTTTTTTTCGCACAACCTAGGCAATATGATGAATTGAATTTTAATTTCATTTTAACCAGCTATACACACATGATAAGAAAGAATTAGCACAGATTCATGAGATCGCTCATTTTTTATGTAACCAAATAATAATAACAATAACTAATACAATTAATAATAATAATAATAATAATAATAATAATGCATTTTTATGATGTCCCATATTCCAGCAGCAGGAAAATTTACATGTTTAAAAAAATAATGATCGCTTTTGTTCTACATGACATATCAGAAACCTAAATGCACAGTGTGATGTCTAAACACGGCAGGATTTCTGTATAAGCATTAAAATTTTTTAAGATTTTCTTTTTTTTTTTAATACTGTTTGCATGTGAAGCTGTCGAAAATCCTGCAGAAAGATGCTGATCAGGAACTGGAGATGCGAACAGAAATCCAGAACATGAGGTTGGAGCTTTCATCGATAAGCATGATGGATGAATTTGCCAGGTATGCAAGACTGGAGCGCAAGATAAACAAGATGACAGACAAGCTAAAAACTCATGGTAAGAGAACCGGACGCAGCCAAATAAAATGTAAAGACAGAAAATACCTAACCTCATAGCACTAAATTCCACAGAGCAGTATGATAATGTTGTCATACACATCAGCCATAACCTTAATACCACAACCAGGTGAACTGAACAACATAGATCACTAACTGTACACCAGTAAACTGGTGACAGGATCATGGGGACCCAAGGCTCACTCATGCCAGCGGGGACCCGTCCGGTCCGATCCCACAGGACCCGTCTGGTCCGATCCCACAGGAAAGCCAATGCAGCAAAAATCCACCTGTAGAAAAAAATCTATGCTAGCTAAAATGGAAAGGTACCAGAACACCCAGTGTACCACAGCCCAAACCTTTCCTTGCACGGGGCTCAGCAGGCAAATTTCAATTCAGTTCAACTTTTAACAATAGTCATTGTACAGAATCAAAAGCAAAGAGCCCAAGGCCTCTGACCCAGCTTCAATTTTTTTTTAAAATCATATTCACCGATGGGATCTGCCAAACAAACAAGTCCGTTCCATGGAGTCCCCACCCCAGAAAACACAGCACCCAAAGAATCTGCTGCCAACACCCTGGTGCCAGACACAATAGCACACCCACAGAGACCCTGCGGAGTCGCTGTCAGAGGGACCAGATCCGCCCTGGTGTCATAAGAGGAATCCAAAACCTAGGTGGTTTTAAAGATATGGCTGATCAGTGTATAATAAATTTGATCACACCAGGTGAACTAATCTGGTGTGAAAGAACTAATGATCCAAATGATCTGTTTTAGACCAAATTTTTGTTTCTGGTTAAAATGATCAGGATCATACATTTGCTCACATCTAAATAGGCACATTTGCTTTTTTAAACTTTTTAAAAACCTATGGCTTAATTCTAATTCTAGGTAACAAAAAATCCTTGAGGTTTTTAAACTTTTGAACCCCGCTGTAGCTCCGTAAACTCATGGATTTTCTTTCTTTTTTTTAAATGTTATCTTTGGTCATACAGTGAAATCGAGAACGGCTCAACAGGCTAAAATGAAATGGATTGTTAACATCATTTTCTACATTCTTCAAGTAAGTTACATTCATATTTTATTCATGACTTCAAAGACAAAATAGATACAACTTTGTATACTGCTTGTCTAAGAAAGAAACCAAAAATGTAAAAGCAAATATACAAAGGGTGTTCAAGTCAACCCAGGATTTTTGTTTGTGCAGAATAACAGAACACAGTTATGAGAGTAAAAACTATTTTTATTTCTCTGTAGAATTCCCTGCTACACTAATGCACTTATTCCAGCAGAAATCCCACAAATATTTTTAGTACTTCACTAGTGCTTTGATACCATCAAGGTAGAAAGTTTTCTCAGTACATTGGGCCAAGATTGAACTATCTGTTTCATGTCTGAAACGCTGGCCTTCCAGGAACTCCTTTAACATGTGAAAGTCCCAGTTTGACTTGAACACCCCTTTTAACTGTTTTAGAGGAAAATTAGCTCATGATTATTAATAATTTTAACAAAAATACATAAACATAAATACATAAAACTTTGTATACAACAGTAAATAAGCAAATGTGAGACTTATTACTTCAGAATGTAAAATTTGCTCTTTGTATGATCCTAGGCGGCGCTCATGATCTCACTCATTTGGAAGTATTACGCAGACCCGGTCACTGTGGTTCCTAGCAAGTGGATTTCACCACTGGAAAGACTTGTAGCTTTTCCGTCTGGAGTGGCAGGTAAGGACAGATGGATTAGCAACAAAACATTAATTTATATTGCTGTGTGCAAAAGTTTGGGCACCCTATTACACCCCAAAGTACATGCACTGCCCGGACCAAAAAAAAGAAGAAATTGAATTTAAATGAGCAAATACTTAAGAGCCTTTAATTGGATAGTTACTGCAGTGATGAATTTCATTGGACAACAATTTGTATAATCCTGACTGATGCTGTGAGTGGATTCTTAATGGCCAAATTATTCTCCTGTATGAAGCAAAGAAAACAACTAAAGAAAATGCTGAAATTACTGGAATTATTAAAATCGCATTATTAAAATCTGTAAGAATGGTACATAATCCGCAGTAGAAGTACAAGCCCCTGAGCAGTGTTATGATCTGGAGTTGCTTTAGTTGAAATTACTTAATGACCATGTTATCACGTCAGGAGAAATTTTCCTCCCTGATGGCACAGGCTTATAGCAGGAATACAGTGACAAGATCCATCTGGCTCCAATTGGGAAAGAAGTCTTGACCTTAACCTCACTTAAAGTTTTAGAGAGTCACTGAAATGTTTTGCTGGAGGAGGTTTTACGGAGTGGTTTGTCAAAAAAAGATTTCGGGCAAACATTAAACACTGTCAGAAATGAATGTTGTGACGTTGCACAATGTTGTAAAGTTGCAATGGTTAATGCCAGCTAAAATCAAAGCCAAAGCCACGCTTTCTGCAAAAGTGGTGTCACTAAGTACTGATTTAGTAGGATGTCAAACATTTTCTCATACCACCATTACTGTTTCTTTTTTGTTCTTTGTTTGTAATTAATCAAGTATTTAGTAACTACCTCCTGGTATACCAAAGTACTGTACTTGTTTTACAAACAGTTTGCCTGAGAGTTTATTTCTTCAGTATTCAATATTTCAATAAATATTTCAGTATTCAATAAACTTTTGCATACAACTGCATCATTTACTGTGAGTATACTTTTGTTGCACACAGATATTTCACGTAACTCAACAGGCATTTCTTTGTCTCGGTGTAGGTGGTGTTGGAATAACATGCTGGTTGGTGGTCTGCAACAAAGTGGTAGCCATTGGCATTCATGCTTTTAGCTAATTCCTGCTGTTTGACATCTGTCTATGACTGTGGAAATTTTTCACAAGATGTCAAAAATGTGTTTGCAAAATGTGTTGTTAATGAGACTTATTATTTTATTAAAGCCAAAGTATGTAGTTTGTATAAACACGTTTTGGCTATTAAATTGCCCACTTTGAGTTTGAATAAGACTGATAAATCCAGTCCCTTTTTTCAGTTGTACAGCAAATAAAATCACTTTTTGTTGGAAATTTGTCATTTTGAGCATATAACTGTAAATTGATTTTACATATCATTACACATTTTTAACACCACATTTTAAGATGTGTTTAATGTGAGGGGTTTATGGTTAACAAAACTGTAAATACAGCTGTGTCTATTGCACTTGTATATAGATTATCATCAATACAAAAAAAATGTTTCCTGGTAGTTTACAGCTAATGAAATAAACATTCCTGAACACATAGTAAAACAATTAGAACTGGATAATGAAAACACTAGTGACCTATGTAACTATGGTTCTATAAACACTGGATAAAAACCAGGGATGGAGATTGTCAGGCGGAAACATTCTTGTATGCATGTAGTCCTGGTAGCAGCAGTGCAGACTTCTTCGACTTGCTTTTAAGTAATGTCCATGCAACGTAGAGGCCCCTCGATGAAGGGCCCGGCTGTGAAGCCTGTTTATAGGATGTGGCAGTAATGTCCATCATCCAGTGGGCCAACCATTTTTTATAGGTTTTTATCAAAACCCTGGTTTTCATGTCTGGTTGTATTCCAGAATCACCTGCCCACCAAAGCATGCGATGGAAGAATATCACCCTGGCAGGCTGAGCTAATCTCGAGCTAAGAGAGTTGTTAGGAAACCTCATTTCCGTTCATCATGTGCTCCTACAGAGAGAGCTTAAAGGACGCCATTACGACGGGAGATCTCATTGGTGTTTCAACATGCACTTTAATCTGAGGACCCAAATTCATTGGCACAGCAAAGAACTTGCCAAGGATTTCGGACCAATTGTGAGAGTAGCATTAAAAAACAGGGCCTTACTGGCCATTTTTAGGACCATGAGCCAGGACTGGTTCAGTTGCCTAGAGGTAGTCCAAAAGCACCACAGACAAGTGACTCGAGTTCAATTTGCCTTTGTTGAAATGGTCCAACTGTGCTTTGCCAAACTTTTCCCAGATCTGGGACACAACCCCTGGTGCAGATGTAAGGATGGTGTGGCTAAACGCAGGTGGACCCACTTATGGATTTTTATGCAAGGCAGTCAGCACCAACCATGGGCTCTCCTGATGATTGTTATATCATAAAGTAAATAAAGTACTGTACATCTGTGTCAAAATAGACCAGTATATGGCAGTATCTTAGAACCAGTAAGAATAACTGCTCTTCCTATCCATGCTTATTTCGCAGTGTGGTTGGAATTCCCCTTTTGACCCCACACTGCCCGTAACCACACTGCAATTGGGCAGCCAATACCTCCACCACTACCCACAAAACACCCCTATTGTATTAAATGCTTTGTTTCTGCAGCAAGTTAGAGATGAGGACACATAACAGTCTGTGGTGCTTAGCACTTAGTGGTTAAGTGACTTCTTAAAGTTCCTCATTTCCAACAGGACTAAGGGACCTAGTAGTTATTGACCTTAGCAAAGGGAAGTAATGTGTGGGGCACTTTGAGACAACAGGGTGGCTAGCATTCTCACTGAATCTAGCTGCACTCTTATAGATTGTGTGGCCTGGTCAGTGTTAAGCATCTCTTCTGAGTTGATTGTAAGGCAGGTTGTTGTCTTGTGTGCGAAGAGGTTAGATATGTCCTGAATAGCCTGTTCATTAGTCAGTGCATTTGAAAAATTTGGACCCTTCGTTCAAATGCAGCAGTATTCTGATGCCTCTGGCCACTTGTATGATCGAGGCACCTGCAAACACTTCCGAGACTTGAGTGACTTTTGGCTGAACAGATACTGTATGTTATTTATAGCAACTACTATGTCACGTGGTGAGTTTTTTAAAGAGATTTTGGCATCTGTGCCAACATGACAAGAAGGTATCCAGGTGATATTCACCAGCCCTGGGGACTAATGGGTAAAACAGAACCTGCTTTATATTTATTGAATTGTGACTGTATTTGTTGATTTAAAAAAAAAAAAAAAATTTCAGTTATTTAAACGGGTAGCATTGGTCCACTGTGAAAAAAACAATCATTCTGCACCCTGTATTTTTGTTTGAATTTGGATATCTACAGTATATTATACTCATTCATGCTTCATGGTGTTCAGTTTCAATAAATAAACACAATATCTGATCAACAGAATTTTTATTTTGCATATTATTTACATATAAATATACAATTCAGCAACATATTAATTAAACGGGTTAGATTTTTACTCCTCCTGTAACATAATTTCTCAATTTGTCTGATATGCAGAATGATAAAGGAGGCTTTATTTGGATCTGAGGTTCTTGTGCTAGTGCCTACTTTAATATTAGATATCTGCTCAATATTACCTGACCTTTTTTTGCAGGGCTCAATATTTACTTAGACTCACTATTGCCTGTGGCTGCTGAGTCACTGATAATGTGGCTTCTGGCCCAACAACGATGAGTCATATGTACCAGTGTTAAGAACGGTGGGAGTGGCGGTGATCTCATGGTGCAAGTATTTTAAAGAAGGCTGTATGTCTGTGAAAGATGATCCTGCCCTGATCCTGTACACACAATACCGGAACTGTACACATAATCATTCACGAACACCACTTGCACATTACAGGAACTGGGAGTTATTGCCACATCCCCCATACAGGCCTGACCTTGCTCCAAACTATTTTCACATGTTTAGAGAATTAAAAGCGTTCTTGGGAGGCCAGGACTTCAGACATGAAGCAGGCAGTCCAGTCATGGCACCGGCGTAGAAAACTGTCTACCTTGATTGTACTGTATTTAAGCACTAGTGCGTTAGTTTAGCAAAGGATTATATAAAGAAATAACTGTTCATTTATTCTGCATAATCAGAAATCCCACTTTGACTTGAAAGCCCCTCATAGTTATAGATGTATAAAAAGCACACATTTAGCACAGTTGATCATAATTGTAATAAATAGCATGTTTCCATATATATCATAAATGGCAATCACTACTCTATCATAAACCATGTCAAAGGTCAAATCAACATATAACCCTCAGTTAAGTGCTTTATAAGATAAAATGTCATTTCTATTAGTAGAATCTTATTTAAATTATTATGACAGTGGCCTTATTATAAGTTTATTTTATAGCAAATTAATTAATAGGGCTAGATTGGTTAATTGGAAAGTGTTGCCTTAATAAATTAAATAACAAATTTGTGTAAAATTGTGTTTAATATATTTCCTCAATTTCTCCTGAAATGAACTTCTGCCTACATTAATGCTTTCAGCGTGCATAAATTTTGGCAACCTACCTCATTTCTGTCTCTAAAGGTGATTAAAAATATCCTGTTTTTCAAAGAAGCTATTCATTAACTGCAGGCCTTCAAACTTTTTTTCGACTGGCCTAATTTGCTATTTTTGTCCATGAGCGAGTTTAAAGTGCCCCTCAGTGCAGATAGACAGCTGAAGTTGCCAATCATTCAGTAAGAGCCACTATCGTGAATCACTGGAGGACAGAAATAGAACTCAGTGCCTTCTGTGCGCTCGAGCCGTGTGAACAACCTACAAGCCTCTCCCCAAAAACTTCACCATGGTTATTAAAGTGTTTCTGGCCTCTTCCTCAGGATCCACAGCGGTAAGTCAGGATGAGTTTTATTTGTAAGCTATATGCTTAATGTCTTGGCCATGGGTCTTTTTTTAATATAGATCACAGATATAATGTTTCACTATATGTAAGCGATATTAGTGGTAGGAGCAGCTTGAAAGTTCAGGGGTCTCTATGAGTATAAATCGAAAATAAAATTAAGCTTTAAGATAGATTATTTATTCTGAAAGAGTTGAGGCCACAGTGCAGTTCTTAGCCCTCTTCCAGTTTCCTTATATATCTGTGCAGTCAGAGTTGGATCACATACCAAACCTGCAGAAACACTTAGCCTAGCAGGAGCACGTAGAATCTCCTAGAACATACAGTACAAGGCAAAGCTTTTAATAAAAATAAATATTTTCATATTCACTATAATGCTGATTTTACACTGTGCATTTTTTTTTTTCTTGTATGTTATCTTATTGTGGCCTTTGCTCTGCTAATTAGGTAAATTTAAC
>JAOTRS010000022.1:10647391-10660135 GCA_028565755.1 Dinotopterus cunningtoni
AGTTTTAGTCAATGAAAATGTAACCTTTTTGCAAAAATATTATTATTAATTAACCCTACAGTCAATCCAGTCTAGCCAAAACCCTTTTTTAAAGGTTTTTCACAAAATAATTATCTTAACATTTTAAAATGTATCTTTTCATCTGATGTTTTCTGCTAATTATATTTATTTTAATGAAACTTCACTCATGCACACACACATGAAACACTGGCATGTACACACACATACACTACTAACTGCTTAAACAACTACAAATAAAATGCGCGCACACACACCTATGAGACGTGCGTTTCTGTATGTTTGAGTGAAGTTTGATTTAAGCCGTATACCGCGCCTCATAGATATCCGTGACGTCTCGTCATTGTCTCGTCTTAGTCCCAGGAAAAAATGTCGTCAACGTATATTTTCCGTCTATATTTTCGTTGGCGAAATATGCTGCTACTGTTTACTGTGTTTTATCTATCAACTAGCTCTACCTCAACACACTGTCAGTATATCACAGTTTATTGCATTGTGTCATGTTGTCGTGTTGCTGTTTTTTTTTGTGTTGCATTTGCACGTGCACCTTATGTTGTCTTGTGTTTATACTTTTGTATAGTAATGTCTTTTGTATAGTACTTTAGAATAGTTTTTATAGTAGTTTATAATTTAGTTTGTCTTAGATAGCAAGCTAATTAGGTGTCCTAGTTAGCTAGTTAGTTTCTGTTAATTTATGTCACATGTTTGTAGCACCTTGGTCCTGGAGGAACGCCGTCTCGTTTCACTGTGTACTGAACTGTACTGTATATGGTTGAAATGACAATAAAAGCCTACTTGACTTGGCTTACTACATGCACACTCGAACTCAACACTGTTTCATGGCTGAAATGTTAGCCAACAAACTGCTGACTAATAAAATAAAATTAAAAAGTATACCTAAGGGTCTTATGCCTAAATAGTTAAGCATGGTTTTTGAACATTTTGTTCCTTGTGATAATGATATAAGCCTCCTGTATAATCTCACACTACACTCACTGGCCACTTCATTAGGCTCATGTTGCTATGACTGGGTTGGACGCATTTGCTTTTCAAAATGCTTTAATTCTTCGTGGCATAAATTCAACAAGATGCTGGAAACATTCTCTTTGGTCCATATTCACAAGTTAGAATCTCAGTTTTTGCTGATTCTTTTTGACTGCACATCCATGATATAAATCTCCTGTTCCACCACATCCCAAAGGTGCCCTGTTGGATTCGTTGTGCCCTGGTGGAGGCCATTTTAGTACAGTGAACTCATTGTCATGTTTAAGAAACCAGTTTGAGATGGTTTTAGCTTTGTGACGTGGCACGTTATCCTGCAGTCATAAAGGGATAGACATGGCCAGCAACAATACTCAGGTAGGCTGTGGCATTTAAATAATGCTCATTTGTTACTAAGGGGTTCAAAGTATGCCTAAAAAATATCCTCCACAACATTACACCATCAACCTGAACCGTAGATACAAGGCAGGATGAGTCCATGCTTTTTTTTCTGACAAATTGTGACCCTACCATCTGAATGTCACAGCAGAAATCAACACTCATCAGACCAGGAGACATTCTCCAATCTTCTATTGGCCAGTGTTAGTGAGCCCATGTGAATTGTAGCTTAATGAATCGAGTTTAAACGGCATCTGGTCTGATATCAAAGAAATGTTCTTCCACTTGTACAGCTCTAAAATGAGAGGAAGTGACCTGAGACTAGATCCAATGCTGGGTATAGAAGAGAAAGATCAACATGATGAACACGTCTTCATCTTCATATCAATGATGTTTTCAAACTCACCAGGTCTGTGTGCTTTGGGCACGGCCATGTTCATGACCCGGCTGGCATCCTGTGGTTTTGGTGGAGAGGCGGTGAAGCGGCAGATGCCAGACTCGGAGGGCGTGCTGGATGTCATACTGTCTGTGTAGTCATTGGTGCCGGCTGTCATCTGCTCAGAGGATGTGTCAGAGATGAAGCACTCTGTGATGGTGAATTTGGCATGGCGTAGCTGCTCTTCCATCTTGGCATGCTCATATGCTCGAGCGAGTTCCTCGTAAGTAGAGGAAGCACTCTCTGTGGACACCATGCTGCTTCGGGCGCGGTCTGGAGGAAAAATACAGGTTTTATAAACACAGACACACACATGCACAGCGATTAAATAGGAAACTTGTAAATGTTTCAGACGGGTTTGGCAGCACAATTTAAATGTTGAACCTTTTCTAATTTTACGTCTGTCCAGTCATGGCTAACGTCTAATCTTTTTTAATGTTTCCGGACTGCTTTCATCTCATACCTGTGTCCTGAGAGGGGCTGACACTATAGCTGTCGCTTTCCTTGTCCACTGAGCCTGTGGCACGTGGGGTGGGAAGCCTCCAATCTGTAGTGAGTGTGTGTGAGGACATGGGCTGATGAGGTCTGTTTAACGTCCATTGGCTGGCATAGCGGCTCCGTGTCGCAGGACCTGCTTTAGCTGTACGGCGGGCAGTGGGATCTATGGGACAACAGCATGATTGATCTATTTTAACATCTAATTTAAAGTTATTTTAAAAATAATGTCTAAGCAACTCAAAGTCAGCACACTGTTGATCTCATCTTTGAATAGAAATATTAGATTCTGTATGTTTTTTTTACGTACATAAGGATGTACTACTAATGCTAAAGGTACAATGCCATACTGTACATAGTTTTCCTAAGGTCATATAATTCTTACTTGTACCAGGTCGAGCATCTGAGACGTCCACCAGTGGGCCAGTTGTCTGGGACAATGACTGATAATGAACCGTGTGTGTGACTGTGGAGGACTTCTGCTTAGACGTTTCCCCAAAATCATTATCTGTCAACAGCACTGTTGATCTGTCATCTGAGGGAGAAACACAAATCAAGATTTACTGATGTATTCAGTACATTTATAACAATGAGTATTAACTATTTAATACCTGGAAAATGTATTTCTGATTTCATTTACTGATTTAGTATACGGTATATACAGGCTGATGTAGAAGAAAAAGAAAAAAATTGCAATGACCTTAACATTATGAACAAGCATTACCACTGTGTCTCCTATAATATATGAAATGTGCTGTCCAGACACCCGCATGTGCTTGGTGAACATCCTGTTCCAAAGTCATGGGATTAATATGGATTTATTCACCCCGTATCCACCTCCACATTACTGGGAAGGCTTTCCACTAGTTTTTGGAATGTTGCCTGGGGACTTTTGGCAATTCGGCCAAGAAGCAAGTGCCACTAAAGTTGGGCACTGATGTTCAGCAAGAAGGCCTGGCATGCAATCAGTCCAGTTCATCATAAACATGTTGAATGGAGTCGGGGCTCTGTGCAGGGCACTGTAGTGCTTCCAAACCAACTTTGGCAGAAAACTGATCATGTGCTCTGGGGCATTGCCATGCTGGAACAAGTTAAGTTCTAATGAAGAACATTTTTAATGCTGCAGGATAGAGAGACATTCTAGACAATCATGAGTCTCGAACGTTGTGACAAGAGTGTGAGAATGGCCCATAACGAAGTCACGGTCAGGTAACTATATCCTTTTGGCCATTTAAAACTAGGCATCAGGTCCAGTGAAAATCACCATGATACCTGCTCATTCTTTTGTAATAAAGGGGGTCAACGAGAGTGCAGCGCTGCATTGGAAAAAGGTTACTTCTCTTACAGGCTGTGGTACAATGTTGTGCTGCTACAGGTTGGTTCATAAAGTGCTGCAAGATCAGAACACATCCACCAGATAGAACACAGCATGGACCATATCCCCCCCAAGTCCATTAATGAGGCATATTGCCAAAATGATCCCTTCACTTGGAAGGAATCTCTTCAAGTAACACTAAGCATGGTAAGTTTCACTGAGGACAGTGTACCTGTTGGGGGTTTAACTGGTAGCCTGCTTGGACAGGAGGCACCGGTCTAGATGTCCTAGGCCTAGATCATCATCTACCATATGCTTTTCCTCCCATGCTGATTATTTTCTCCTGAAAATGCCTGACAAATCCAGCTTTAGTCCCAAATGAACGGAGAGATTTGACAGCCTCAAGCAGGTCTTCATAACCAGTGCCAGCATGCCAAGAACTCAGTGAGAAGGTTTTATGTTAAGATGGATCACTCTGTGACTATAAAAAGCCTTTGCGCACGCATGCAAAATACGTAAGATTTAAAAACATTCCCAATACAATAGTTGTATTAATCTATAAGGGGGTGTCCTGGATAACTTTTGTGTATACCCAAAGGCAACTGGATATTGTAGTCCAGAAGTGAACTCATGTTGAATGCAGGCCTTGAAGCAGGAGCGAATCATGGAGTATTTTTAATTAGTTTCCCTTATTATGAATTAGGTATTGAGGAGATCATAAACGTTTGGAGAAACTGTTCAAATCTGGGAAGCCCCTGTAAGATAAGATCTTACCTATCGTCTCCATTGTGTCTCTCTCCTCAATGAGCAGTTGGGCTCGTGGGATGTCGATGTGCATTCTGAGGGTTTGTTGTTGCTTGTTTACGGCATCTGGAGTTCGTGTGTTCTTGCTAAAAACACATATTTAAACATGTTATATCTAAAAGTTTTCATAACTATAACGACTTCATATGTATCGAGCATGCTAAGGTTTATTTACCTCATCAGCATTTCTGCCAAGCTTTTTGCATCTGTGAATAAAGAAGAGAATGCTTCTATAAGACAAATACATATGAAAAGAACATATGTTATACACAACATGCTTTCACGCTTTAAGTTTTGTATGGTCACAAACCGCGTAATCTTTTGAGCCTCTGCTCCCTTCTTCTCCTCCTCATAACAAGCAGGACAATGAAAACCATGGCAATGGCCACCAGGATGGAGATGATGGTTACCATCATTTTCAGACCCTCAGTGCCTTGCATGTTCTCCTGGCTGGGGTCCACAATCTTCAGCAGTGGAGCAATAGTACCTGGAGATTTGGGTTAAAAATGGGAATTTGAGTTAGGAATGTTTTCCAGTATCCATTTCACTCTACTCATTTTATGTGTTTCCATCCTATTTAGAAAACATGATCAGTTTCTCTTTTGGACAATTCAGGTTGGGAGCCATGGTCTGCCCTATTTTATCAGTACTAAAGGTACTAAAAAGTACTAATTACATTACTCTTTCAAAATTCTCTGTTTTGTGTTTTATAAAACACTTACTGCCATCCATATTCAGCGTTGCAAACAGCACCTTCTTCTCAGCAGTACCCGCGCTGTTGCCCACCCTCATCTGCAGCTCGTACCACGTGCCCTCCTGCAGGTCATACAGCACATGGCTCTTGGGCAAAGAGGTGCGCTGCATTGTGGTCCATGGTGTTGTTTCCACCGGTCGATACTCCAGCATAAACGAGCTGATCGGACAGCCGCCATTATTCCAGCCAATCAAATTGAGTTCCACGCGTGTGGAGTTGATGCTTGAGAAAAGCTCATGGTCTTTGGCAAACTGTGGCTCTGAGAAGAGAGAAACCATGAGAAAGTGAGCAAAAGTAGCTTTAAAGGACGCATATTTTTTATTGCCCCCTTAATCATATGCAAAGGAATGGATTATAATTAGAACGGCCATAGTAGTGTTGAGGAGAAAGACCATATAATAAAAAAAAGTCAAATGCATTCACAGACTAAGTGAGTTGAGGAACACGCACAGGTTCGGAGATATATTTGTAATTAAAAGGGGGAAATATATTTCAATATTTAGAGCGACATAAAAAATGCATCAAGATTAAATAACATTAACGTCAGGGGTGCCTCACTGATATTCGGTCCATGTCTGGTCAACATGCTACGTATTTCTTTGACTACGTTATATTGAAATTGGATACTATTTTAAAATAAATGCAGACAAAATTCACTTCAAATAGTTTATTTAAATAAAATTGTTGTTTATGTGTTATTTTTAATGTCCAGCGGTACATTGTTTTGCTTTGCGCACCCACTAGAGGCAGTCCGTACACCAAACTTTGGGAAATCCAGTGATAGATGAAAATTAAACAGTTGCATTATGCAAACAAAGGGCTAAATGTGCACTACGAGATTTAGGTTCATCCTAAATCTGTAGCGAAATAATAGAATTTAGCAAAATATGATTTATATACTTATGCTTCTGTTTTGATATACTCATAATTATTACTGTATATTATATAGGTGCAATATTAAAAACTATGGATTCTTTGAAAATTTCAGGAAAACCAGAAGAGGGACAGCTTGGATATGATGTCCACATACAGTATGTAGTCACTCATGTTTGTAATACCACTTATTACCAATATAGGGTGCTTCAAAAAATTTTGATTTTTAAAAAAAAAAAAAAACACTATTTCAAAAGTCAAAAACCTTTTTGAAACTAACAGGGAAAACATTTACGTGGTAAAACTTCTGGTCCCTTGCTGGTCAAATATACTGCATTTAGCTGTCCTGGCTACAGTAGTACAAATATTGATATCAAATTTTTCTTGGTCCAAACTTAAGTAGATACTACAAAATGTCCATCTGGAATGCAGCGTTCTATGCAGTAATAACATCTTGACCATGATACAATGCAGCTCTACGACCTTCCTACCTGACGACTTCTTACCTTTGCCGTGGGTTTTAGCCTCGATGATCTCACTGATGCGGCCTGGGCCCACGGCGTTCTGCGCAGTCAGGGTAAACTTGTACCAGGTACCACATTTCATGTTCTCTAGCCGGTAGGATCGTTCGCTGGGGCTGATGGGAAAGCTGCCCCATTCCTCGCTGTTGTCCTCTGAGTACTGCAGAATATAACCTTAAAGGCAGAACGCAGATAATTACATTAATAATTTTAAAATAGATTTTTTACCATTTTGACAATATTTTTCAAACAGATAGGCAAAAGTTTGTTCATGTTTTCCTTGAGGCATAAATCAGCCTGCATTTGTGTTTGCGTTCATTTGAGTATGTAATTTCGTATCAATAATACAGAATGTTGGTTATAAAAAATACAGTATAGTAAACTGAAACTTTGGTGACATGGTGTCTTAGTGGTTAGCACTGTCGCCTTGCACTTCCAGGGTCAGGGTTCGATTCCTGCCTCGGGTCTGTTTGCATGGAGTTTGCAATTTCTCCTTGCACTTAAGCTAGAAACCCGGCCCCTTAAATAACTGCCATGTATATATATCCAGGGTACAGAATACCCAATGCTGATGTGCCGGATGGCATGTGGACGACCCAATACCAAAAATACCCAAACTCATGCTCTGACTGTGAGCTTCCCAAACACAGTGTGTGTATCTCATGTCTTGTGTAGACAAAATACTTGGGCATCTTTAAAGTGTTGTAACATTATTTCTCTGCGTAATTTTCTTTTTAAAATATTACTGTAAGTGTATCATGTCTCAAAAATGCAGCGAAGCCACTGCTAATGATAACAGAAGCAAGAGGAAAAAGAGACATAGTGATTTTTTGTTAATATTTTAAATAAGTAATGCAGTTATTGCTTAAGGACAAGAGTGAAAGCAGCAAGCACAGGAGCACTACCTCTGATCGAGCTTCCTCCGTTGTCTCCAGGAATCCAGGACAGAGTAATAGATGTGGTGGTGGTTTTAGTTACAGTGAGACGGGGCTGGTCCGGAGGTACTACAGCAAGAAATGATATTTTATGTTTCAAGTTTTAAGTTAAAATACCCAAATCCAAAGTATTTTGGAACTACATACAACAACACCAACAATACAAAATTAAAAGATCATGAAGCACAGACTGAGTAAAGTGTGCTTAATTTGATTATTTACACACACGCACAAACTCACACCCTCGTCATTAGGTACACCTGTTACAACTGCTTGTTATTGCAAATAACTAATCAGCCAATCACATGACACCAACTCAATGCTTTTCGGCATGTAGACATTGGCAAGAAGATCTGCTGGAGTTCAAACTGGGCATCATAATTGGGAACTTTGAAGTGACTTTGAAACTGGCATGGTTGTTGGTTCCAGCCAACCATTTCTATGGTAAGCAGAGTCCTGCTGCAGTCACTTCTGTGTTCTGTATGAGGGTCACACTTATACTAATCAGTTCTTCAATATCTCCTTGCTAATGGTTCTGGCATGATTTTAAAAATAGTATAAAGTTAATTCACACTCACCTTGAACCTGTAGATTTAGCGTGATTTCATCTGAGCCCCAGTTGTTGCTGACAATACAAGTGTAGTACCCAGAATCCTCAGCTTTAACAGTGCGGATCACAAAGCTGCCGTTTCCATGGACACTGCGCCGGCCATCGATAGAGACTGGAGCAGGTGTCCCGTTGCTGAAAGAGAAAACGAATGCAAACTTCCGCTAGACATACTCCAGTGAATAACCTGGCTTGTTTGCATTAAATACTGTATATGGAATCAAATTATGACTTTTTTTTTATATCTATGCATTCCAGGATGTGATAATATGCCTTCAAATACACTCACTTTCCCTTCAGCCACTTGATGGTGGGAGGAGGATCACCAACAGCTCTGCAGGGTAGGACAATGTCCCTCATCCATGGTGTGGTCACTGTGCCGCTGAATGTAAGAATTCGAGCAGGAGCTAATAGAGAAAATGAAATTAAATCACAGTTACATCTTGCATTTAAAATTATGTTTACAATGTTATTCTGTTTAAGACTAATATGCAGTAAAATTTGGGTCCTATTTTCCTTTTAGTACAATTTTTTAAGTACTAATAACTCTCACACAGTGTACTTTAAACAATGTAAAAAAAAATTTTATAACACACTTTTAACTAACTTCAGACTTACTAAGTAAGCCATTAGAACATCCACAGCCACTGGCAATGTTATACCGCTACTGACAGAATTGTAATAAATACTCCTATATAGAAGTTACAGTAAAATTCTTCTGCACATATCTTACATGCTTAGATCTGCCTACAGTATTTCACCTTTTTTCATGAATACAGAATCTTCCTTTTAAATTCATTATATATCACATCTGGATCAACATCTGTCCCAAGTAGTTAAGGTTTCAGCTTAGTCAGCGTCACTTTTCATGATGCAAAATTTCTCTACATCTGTACCTTTAGCTTGCGGCTGCACGCTGATGATCTCACTCGCGTTCCCTCGACCGGCTGCAGTCACTGCCACCACCCAAATACTGTACTTCAAGTTCTGTTCCAGATTGGTCACACGACGAAAATACACATCAGGCGCGGCCTCGAACTCGCTGTTGACCTGCAGTGTGGAGGACCAACAACAGCACAGGTTAGATGTTAGTTTATATACTCCTTTTTACATTTGTGTGTGTTATTTTCTTCTTTTGCCAGTTAAACTCATCACCAAATTCCAAAGCTACAACCATAAGTTTGTGGTACTCTGTACTGTATGCTGGTTTATGTAGTATAGAGGAAAAATGGCAATTCCTCAAAGGATATGGAGTGGAGAGAAAGTGGCTTATTGATCACAGGAGCATTACGTAATATTTAAAACACACTGTATATTAGTACTAGTATTAGTACTAGTAGAAAAGTATTGTAGTAGTGATAAAATACAGTTTTGGTACTGTAATTATTTTGTTAATTTATGTTGTTCCTGGAGGAATGTTGTTTCATCTCACTGTGTACTGAACTGTATATGGTTGAAATGACAATAAAAGCCTACTTGATTTGACTTGTAATAATATCTCAAATGTAATGTATTATACTGTAGTATGATCAGAAGGTTCCTAAGCCCATAAAACAACCTCCCTATTGTGCTTTCTGACTCCTTATATGGTAACTCTTCCTACAGCCTGTATTTTGTTTAATTGGAAAATGCAAATGCATTTCCTATCTGTCTGTCTTCCTATGTTCCCCCTATGACTGACATGTTAACGGATTCTTTTGATGTACAAGAAGTACCTTATGTGACACTTGGCACCTGGTCAAATGCTTAAATATGTTCACTTTCCTGATAATAAACAGAGATCTTCAGACATCATGGCTGCGTGTGTGTGCATGTGTGTGTGTGAATATATTCGAGTGCGTGTGAAGTTTCTCCGGTTGTTCAGACTCAGCTCAAAAGTGTGTAGAGGTGAAGCAATAATTCTTCTTCTTATAATTAATCGTAAAATGTAACAATTTGGACACTCTTCCTCTTAAATCTAACAACAATGAAACGAAAAACTTGAAATTACTGAACCATAATCTTAGTTTTACACCTACACTGCTGTAAATCATGAAACCGCGTGCATATTAAAAAAATTGCAGTTGATTGAATATTGTTTAACATTATCCCATTTCATTTTTCATGAAAAAAAAAACAAACAGGAAAAAAGGATACCTTCTGTATCGCATTCTAAAGACTTAATCAACAAGACTTTCAAAATATGCTTCAATAAATCTCACTTTATGTTCCAGAAATGTTGATTATCAGAACTGCAAAACTATATGAAAAGAAAAACCTTGATTCGTTAAATAAATTTTGCTAAAATAAAGTAAAAACCAAATCACCATTTTACTTCCTTTAGCCTTTGAATAAGTACAGAGATCATTTTTGCATGATCTCCTAAAGAGCTCGTTAAACATTATACAGTGGTACATTACTAAAAGTCTTTCTTCAGTGAGATTGTTGTATACTTTGTATATAAATTGTATTATTGTATACGTTTCGTCACACAAGCCAGATGTTTCAGCAAAAGGAGCTGCTTTTGTTTACGTGCCATATCAAGGCAAATGTTTAAAAAAAAAAATGACATCAAAATTTCAGAGCTTTACAATTTATAGCTCACAAAAGACAAGATGATAATTCAGTGAAAACATATCAGTGTTGTGGTTTGGCTGCGCACCATGGGATTAGGGTGGGAGCAGAAGACTGTGTACTTCCGGATGATTCCGTTGAGTTTTAATGGAGGAAGCCAGGAGACAAAGACAACTGAGGCCGATGCAGCCGCAGCCTTCACACCAGCTGGAGGACCTGGGACTGTTCGGAGAACAAGACAACATTTGGAATTTTTTTTTTCCTACATCTTACATGGTTTAACTAAAATAGACTACTGACAGAATTGCAATTATAAAAAAAAAAAAAAAGTTGTAACCAATACAGAGTTTTGTGTTATAATGTAAATGAACGCTTAGACCGCCACATATTTTATAATGTGCAGAATCCTGGGGCCGGCTATTTTTATTTTTTTTTAGGATAATGAGCCAACTCCCACATCAAGGCTACAACCACCAACCAGGGAGGGCGAAGGCTATCACATGCCATCTCGAGCCATGTGACGCCAGCCAACCACATCTTTTCCGCTAAACTGCTTGCTGGTGCACCACTGGGAGCGGCGTAACTCCTCTCTGAGAGAGCTCAGCCAATCAGCTCTCTCCAGGCCCCTGGCTGCGAGAGGCTACAGCATCACCCGGGATTCAAACTCGCGATCTCTGGAAGATGGAGCGAGCACTTTACACTTTTGATACCGCTGCTCCTGCTTTAGCCACACTGACTCACACTGGAATACCCTCATGACATCATTTATTTATTTGAGTGACCTGTAAGAGGGTGATGGGTGGAACATCTTTACGCATTGGCGGCATGTGAATTTCTGCCAGGCTGGACGCCTTTGGGCATTGATGATGATCTAATGTTTACACAAGGCAAGAAATAATAATAATAATAATGATGATAAACAATTCTGTTGTAAGGAAAACGTAAGGCCTAAGCATCTTGCCATTACAAATGTCAAGAAAACAGGACAAATACAGCTGAGCTCTTATCGCAAACAAGATGACTTTTTATGAACTTATGAGCATAAGTATAGGTGTGTGTGTTCTCTGCCTTACCGTCCTCTTTGGTCCTTGTGTATATTTGCTCGCTGCGAACTCCATCCCCAGCCCGGGTGAAGGCCAGCACTTGGATGCTATAGTTGGTGTATTTCTCCAACCCTTCCAGCTCCAGAGAGGCCTTTGTGGTTGTAATGTTCCTGATCTCACCCAGCTCTGATTCAAGACAAAAACAAACCATGATCCATGCTTACTACTACAGTACTGTATTTTGCTTGTTGTGAGGACATGCGTTCATGTCATGTTACTACAGGATGAAAACTCAGATTTTACTCTGTGAAAAGCTGAAACACACAACACCAACAGACCACACAGGATTAGACCACTTATATATATATAAATATATGTTTCATTATAGGACACAGATGATAAGATAAGAAGAAACTCTATTCATCTGAGTGACTCGTTAGCAAAATGTAAGTGACAATATCACACAGCCACTGGGAGTTTCCTGATTTCCTGCATGAATCTTTCAGGAATTAAAAAAAAAAAAACAACAGCATCCTCTTTAGGTGTAAACTAGAAATAAAGCAGTAGAATTTTATATTATTATTAATGAACTATTAATGAATAATAAGTCTATAAAATATTTATATTGCTTCTTTCCAAGTAATTTTCTTGTTTAAAGCCTGAAGAGTCTGTGAATTAAAAGCCACTAATGTGTACTGTATGCTATTCTCATTTAATTCTTGGCCATTCTTGAAACGCCTCTTCCTTCTTCCTATAGAACTTCCTATTAGGTAAAACATGGTATTGGTGCTAAAAAGTGCTCACAATACTTAATGCTTCTTATCTCCCGGTCCATGCTTTTTTTTTTTTTTTTTGTAGATAATAATAAACACATTTGCATTATTACAATTTCATGCTCTTTTATGTAGTATCTGTAACTTTTTTTTAATTCAAATCTTTCAATGATCTTTAATTGTCATTCAGATGGAACTTGGCCAATTGAGATTTCACATGAAAAAACAAACCTGAAA
>JAOTRS010000022.1:10673027-10684251 GCA_028565755.1 Dinotopterus cunningtoni
TATTATAAGTAGCTGAAAAAAGCACAAATATCAGAGCATGTCCAAACATCTCAAGGGCCCCAAAATCACCTCGGACCCCAGCGTTTACCCACTTCTGACTAGAGTTCATCCAACTCTGACTAGCGTTTACCCACATCTGACAAGCATTTACACAGCTATACAGTTGCTGAAGTTATTCCTAGAATAGTTCAACAACTCCAGTTATTTATATTGTTTTGCCAGATCAAAATGTCATGTACTCTATATTGTGCAGCTAATTCAGCATTTATTGTCTACTTTGGGGACCAACCACATCATCTCTTATGTCAGCCACTTGATCAGTTAATGTTTGACAACATGAATATACATTACAATGATGTTTGAGGTGTTGAAATGGCAAACCTCCTTCTGTATCTCATGCACACAAATTCAGAAAAATGTTGAAATGAAGTGTATTTTCTGCACATGAATTAACAAAAAACATTGGACAAATTTAATCTCATCCCCAAGCAATAGCATTTTGAGTGTTCGGTCTAATGAAACCTCAATGTATATATTTTTTTATAACTAACCAACTATCTATCTATCTATCTATCTGTCTGTCTGTCTGTCTCCACTTCCTCACTTCCTTTTAAAGCACTGTATATAGTTAATTGTTAACTGGAGATAAAACAGTGAGGATTTTAAAACATCAAAATAGAAAAAGAAAAATCTGGCTCTTCATCAGTTGTGATGTGGCTGGGTAGACACGGCCAAGCAAGACAGCTCACACACTTGTTAGGATTTCAGGAGCAGGACAGAAGGCTGTGTGTGTCCGATTAACCACCAGCATAATAACATCAACCAATCATTTTTTATTTTCATTGAACGGGGATAAAAATGTCACGGCAGGTGTCTGGAAGGCTGAGATACTATTTGTCACTGACTGAGGGATGAGCTTGTGTCCGCTCTTGCCTTTAGCCTGATATGCTTTATGATTTACAATCAGAATGATCCGTACTACTTGTTGTGAGATTTTTTTGGATTCTGATGGTGATTTTATGATTATCATGCTTAACTGTTGTTATTTGTCTATTAATGCATATTTACATAATACTCATTTCTTCTATTTTTTTAAAGCACTTGTCATCGTTGGGGCACTCATGCTACTTGCCATGAGTATTTAGTTTATTTCTAAGGCTTTGGCAGGGTGCCACCTGGTGGTCTGAGAGGAACAGCTGCACCTGAACAGGTTTTCAAATTTATAGCAAGCTACTGTATATGAGGATAAAAAAGAATAACAGCACAACATTAAGAAATAAAAAGGTAATTAGTCTTTGGGTTTATGTGTGTGGAAGTTGCATGTTTTCCCCGTGCTTGGTGGTTTCCTCAGGGTACACTGGTTTCCTTCCCCAGTCCAAAGACATTTGAATTAGGCTAAGTGGCATATCCAAATTGCCCTTAGTGTGTAAGCAAGTGTGAGAGTGTGTGCCCTGTGATAGATTCGCACCCTGTTCAGTGTGTACCCTACCTAGAGCCCCCAGTCCCCTGTGATAGGCTCCAGGTCTCCAGCAAACCTGTACCTGCTAGTTTCTAAACAGATAAGCAGAAATCATATTATATGTATATGACAATAAACACACTATGTTACAAAAATATACAGTTATTCCTGTTGGACGTGCTTGGGGTACTGTAGGTGGCAAGACTCCTAATGGAGCTTGAGTGGGTAAGACCTAGGTGGTCTGCAATTTTCTAATTTGGTTACAACTTAAATATAAAAACATGAGTTCCATAGCTGTGGCCAAAGGTTTTGAGAATGACACAAATATTAAAGTCTGCTACTTACTGTAAGTATAAGCACTTATAAGTTATAACTTGTAACTTATTGACAATTACAGTACATTGAGTTTATGCAAAGAGTCAATATTTGTAGTGTTGACCCTTCTTTTTTAAGACCTCTGCAATTTGCACTAGAATGGAACATCTGGGCCACATCCTGACTGATGGCAGCCCATTCTTGCATAATCATTGTTCACTGTTTGAAGTTTATTAGAATTTGTGGGTTTTTGTTTGTCCACCTGCCTCTTGAGGAATGACCACAAGTTCTAAATGGGATTAAGGTCTGGGGAGTTTCCTAGCCATTAACCCAAACTTTGATCCTTTGTTCCCCCAGCCACTCAGTTATCACCTTTGCCTTATAGCACGATGCTCCATCATGCCGGAAAAGGCACTGTTCGTCTATTAGTCTTAAACCTTTTGTCTACGGCTGTATATGGAAAGTTCTAAAATTAAATCACTACCTTGAATGCACCCATTTAAATAATGTGCATATTTTAAAAAATATAACTTAGGTCAGGGTTTTACATAAGCAACGGCCTGGGGCTAGTAAAAAAGCATTTTAGGTCAGTTAATTGGTGAGTTGATGGTCCATGCAGGCGTGTTTGTGCCACCCATCTGGCCACACCCCCTGTAAAGCCATACTATTAGCAAACACACAGCATACACACCATTAGAGCCTAAATTACCCTCCTGATTTAGCCCACCAAATTATTCAAGCAGGTTTTTTCAATGGTTGTTGTTAAATAGTCACAAGTCATTTAGGATCGTCAAGATCTTCCTAAACTACCTGTAGCATTTTTTTTTTACACCGCTGTCAGGTTCCATATGGGTCAAACAGGAGTTCCCTCACAGTACCAGGTTTACAGCTAATGAGTGAGTTTCTGTTGCTTTTCCACCACTGGAGTAAATCAGCCTTACTAGCATACTAGGTAGTACATGTACTGTATGGTGATGGCGTACAGTAGATCTGTGAATAATACATGAACAAGATGCATAGCTTATCTTCTGATGATGAAAACCAACCAGCTCGTTGTTGTTTAAACAAATAATTGCAATCAGTGTGTTTACAATTCATAATTTATGGAAAAGAGTTTTATATATATACATATATACAGTATATATTTGTTTTTCCCCAAGGCCATTACAAATATTCAATTGGCAAATAAAATCTATGGAGCTACTGGCCTGAGGTGCCAGATGGGAAAAAGATGGATAATGCTTAGGTATTTTGTGATTTATTTTATTTATTTATTTTTTGTATTTTTACATTTAAGCCACAGCAGAATCAATTGGTGTGATGCGTTTCTGGTGGTCATATCTGTTCCCAAGCAGAGCTGTACGAATACCCCTCTCTTTACTACAGCTGCAGGGGCACCTTGGGAAAAGTAGGCCACGTCACTGCGCCTTAGTTGGCTATGTACAACCCTCTCCACCCCCTCCTAAACACTCACATGGTATCACCTAACCTCCTCCCTGCTGTCCAATGGAGTGCAGTAAAATGCATTTTTCTTCATGCTGGGAGGGGCAGTAAGTGTGTGTGTGTGTGTGTGTGTGCGTGCGTGTGTGTATGTGTGTGTGTAACACGCTGCCATGCCAAAGTGATTCCCCCTTTTCCATGCACAATTGGTCACAGGCTGCACATTTTCCCTTCTGATACTGCAGGCGGAGGGAAGAGCTTTCACAGTGAGCAGCCAAGAAAGGAAACAAAACAAAAAGAAGGTAAAAATGGAAAGCAAAAATAAAAAAATAAATAAAATAAAGATGGGAAAAATCTGTATACAATACAGGATATTAGCATCATATTTTATGGGCAGCGTAATGAATAAGGTGTAAAATAGTGCTCATCCATTCCCTATCAATATTTCTTTCCTAATTTTTAAGCAAATGAGACTAATAGATTTTACACCAATTCTGTTGAATTCTTGAGTCTGACTGGTAAGTAGGATGAATTTTGAATCACAAAGTGTTATCTATTGTGGGCTGTACAATATAGGCTGTAAACAAATTACAATTGGGGAAACAAATTGTACTCAAGTTTAGACGTCACTCCAGAAGAACATTTAGATATTACAATTTTCAAACCAACAAAACCAAAAAGATATAATATTTGACACCCCATAATAATATTATAAATAATAGTATAAATTAGATTTACACTTAGATCTAAGTATAAATTGATTAAAAAGTATAATATGTTTCTGTTTATCAAATAAAAACTGTTGGTCTTGACTTACTGCTGATGTGTGAGAAGAAAATTTGGATATGTATTTAGTAGAAACTAAACCATTTTGGTGTGCTCATAAAAACAAAAACATTTAAGAATTATCATGACGTTATATAAATTTTACTAAACACTTTTACAAGCGAGTCTTATCTAACTCTAATGTGGACGCATCTGTCCTCTGAATATGCTTTGGATTTTGGAGGACGGCAAACAGTTAGTCGGGTGACATCAGCGAGCACCCTACACATGCGCAGAGGCGAAAAAAGTTGCATTGAATCCTGATCTGACAGTAGGAATTCAATTCACATCACCACGAATTGGATATATATATCTGATCTATGAGTAACTTTAGGCTGGTATTGTAAAATTTATATAGCCTTTGATTGCAAGCAGTTTCCAAAATGCAATATTTGTCTAACGAACATTTAAAGTAACTCCTAAAATAACAAAAATTACTACAAATTTACAGGTTTTTACCTTTGATTCATTTCACCATCATGGTGTTAATAAACAAAATGATAACCAACTATGTTTTAGATCATGGTTAGATAAATTGTAGCTCATCCTTCTTTTGTATTCTGTCTGTAATAGCTATCAGTGTTGTGTTGAGTTGAGTTGAGTTGTGGAGGAGTAATGGAGGGGATATAAGTCTGTTCCTTAACAATATAATTTATTGAGGAGCACAATAGTGCATCCACAACACTCAAAGAGGCTGAAAGCTGCCCGCAGGCCAGCACTGTAATGCTGAACACACACACACACACACACACACACACACACACACACACACACATGAATCATCAGCCTGGAAAAGTGCAATTCATTTGATTATGATATATTTTACAGGAAATAAAGTACAATATTTAAATTATATATTATAATTAATATATATTATAACTTAATATTTATTACATTATCATTTACTTATATTTTTGTTTCACAATTCGGTAATGAAGAGACATGATGAAGAAGGACATGGACAAAGTGTCCTCATGTCCTGTTCACTAATCAGCTTTAAGACTTTGAATGCCCATTTGAACAATATTATGAACACATCAACATTAATGAATGTAAATATTTTACTTAATGTACAAACACACACAGCTGGATGAAGCTGCTTACTTTTGACGGTAAGGTACATGCTCTTGCTGATGTCAGCGCCCACGTCGTTGCTGACTTTGCACAGGTAGTAGCCACTATCCTCCTCCAGCACATGTTTGATGAGCAGTGAGCCTCTCTCCAGCAACTGCACCCGAGATCCTGAGTTCAGCATGATGGGCTGGAACTGAGGAACTCCCGCACCTGGGAACACAGCGTCGCAAAAAGGCAAAAAGAAAAAATGGATCACGTGATTTCATACGTCAATTATTAGGTGGTTCTGCACAGGTTCAGTAAAATTAAGCAACTAATTTCCTCATAAAACTGTACAAATTGTACCGGAAATTATATTTTATGCAAAGGGCCGTCACATCATTATTGACTTTGATTGATTAATTACTGTTACTTTGTATAGTATGTTTTGAAAGTAGAACCTTTTTGAAGATATTCTTGCGCTACAGCAGTTATTTGCATGTGGATAAGACTTTTGCACAGAACTGTACACGCACACACACACGCTTTTATACACACACTTCTACATTGTCCCTGTATCCTGGATAAAGCAGTATAGACAATTAGTGAGTTTATCTCTGAGGCTTTATCATTGATGTTTTTGTTACCTTTAGAATGTTTCCACACAATTGTAGGAATCGGGTTTCCCTTAGCCGAGCAGTTCAGAATAACAGATTTCCCATAGATTCCATCTTGGTCCCGAGGTTGCACCTCAAAATGTGGTGGGACTATTAAAACAAACAAAAAAAAAAAAAAAAAAATAGGAGTCCACATCAGTTTTTAGACATGCATATACCCAATACAAGGATTACCCAAACTACAGAAATGTGTAGTACTCAATTTTAATCTACAGTATAATTAACTTGGATTAATCATAAGGTATTGATTAACTCTCTATAACAGGAATTTTTGGATATGAAAACGTTGTGAAAACTTTCAAAAACAACATTCTTTCGACATTGTCCTGAAGGTGAACGTCATCACAACATTGTTACAGCTGTATTACAACAGCCATCCTACATTCCTCCTGGGCACTGCCACCTACAAGGCTCCTACATCCCAAGTTTCCTAAAAAACTCATTCGTGTTGTAAAAACATTCACAGGAAATTCTCAGAAAATTGTATGTTGGATGTTCAATAATCTAAGACTTATAATGTAACAGATTTGTGGGAACTATTTTGATTTCATCTTTTAGCTTACTGCTACCCCTGTAAAGCTTGGTTTTCATTCATTTCCATTTGCCCTCTGACCTTTAACAATAAGCTGAATGCTGTGCTCCACTGCAGCTGCCTCGTTGCGGGCGATACAGGTATAGCTTCCGTTGTGGATCTCGGACAGGTTGGAGATGCGAAGTGAGCTGGTGAAGTCGATATTGTCGATAGTGACTCCTAAGCTGGCATTGATCGGCTTGCCGTCTTTGTGCCAGGTAATGGACATGGGCAGGTCGCCGGAGGTCACCACGCAGGGGATGAAGACTCTTTGACCAATGGAGGCACTTTGGGAGTCTGAGTGCTGGATCAACGGTGGAACTGAGGAGCGAGAAAGAACATTGAATTTAGTAGAACATTAATATCACTAACATTTATTTGTCTTGTCAGAAGTTGTTTAGTAATTTTCTACAACAGCATGGCTCTGGTTGTTGAAGGAGAATTCACCAGCATATCCAAATACACTCATTGTCATAGATTATATTTTCTATATAGCAGATGTAGTAAATATTCTATGATCAGTGATGAAGACATTTAAATGTATCGTTATTTAATATACAGAAAATAATATATATTAAAATAATGATATTTACTTAAGAAAATGTCTTCAGGACAGTGTTATGTTTTGTGGCATTCTTGTCTTATTCATTTTTAGACAAAGAAAGGCAAGGAGTGTTTATGGTTGCTATAATGCAAAGAACTAGATGGACATTTATGGACATTCCAAAACATTAAATGTAACAATATAAAAATGCAACATATAACTACTATCACAAGTCATTACTTAATTTATAAAACAAAATTAGTCATTGATAAATTGAGAGACAGCAATTATAAAACAGTTGTTTCTGATCCATTAATTTGATTAGTTGAGCGGCATTGCTAGAGTGCTATAATTCCTAGAACCACACTCAGATGTATTAACGTGTGTATCCCTCTTCTGTGATGATGTTTGGCAGGGAAAATTCCACTTCTTAGTGGAGATGGTTTCTACAGACAAATCATCATAAAAAATAGTTTGAGGAATATATTTTTGGCTGAAATATGAAAAAAAATATGAAAGTTTCTCAGTCGAAAGTGAAAAAGAAGCATTTTTTTAACAGGCCTGTACAAAGCACTGAGAGCTACTGTAGCTGGCAACCTAGACAACGTTCTACCAGAACCTAGTTCTATCTGAGAAAAAATTTAATCTATAATTAAACATTTAGCCATATTGTGTCTAAAATGATGTGGCACGGTGAATTAGTGGTTATCATTGTCGCCTTGCACTTCCGCGGTCCGGGTTCGATTCCCGCCTGTGTGCATGGGGTTTGCATGTTCTCCCCTTGCTTGATGGGTTTTCTCTGGGTACTCTGGTTTCCTCCCACAGTCCAAAGACATGCAGATTAGGCTAACTGGCGTTCCCAAATTGACAGCAGTGTATGAATGAGTGTGTTATGTGTGTGGACTAATTAGAATTGGCACCCCTGTCCAGGGTGTACCCCGCCTCAACCCAGTATACAGGATACGGCAGTATAGACAATGAGTGTGGAGGGAGAGGGCATCTGAAATGTAATTTGCATGATACTAATTTTTTTATTCGTATACCTGCTGTATAAAGCAAAATTGCACTTGCAATCATGATAATTCCGGATATTACATGGATGTGATCACTCATCACCCTGCAGTCTCATGCCTAAAGTAAATGCCTATATAACTAACGCCTTATTGCTTAACGTAACTCTTCAGATGTGCTACTGTAGGCAAAATAAACTTGTAACCAGCTGATCATGTTATATTCTTGGCTTGTTATTCTTTACATGCTATTTTATACAGTATTCACAAGCTTTATGACTTTCTGAAGAATATCATATATCAGTATATATTTAAATACATAACCATAACCTCATCTACAAATATAACCTACTGTATAGTAAAGGCCTTTTATAAGCAGTAGAATAATACTGCTTTATCTCGTACTTCATGGTTAACAGGGAAATCCTCTAGTTGTTTGTGGTGAATTAATGGAGCATTTCATTATGCAGTGTATTTAAAACTACTACAAATCTTGATTCTAGGTGTTATCAAGAATCTACCACTGAACGCTATGAAAACCATCACATACCATGTGATGACGAGACAAACACCAAGTACATGTCATCACACGTAATATAATTGGCAATTTTCAAGCACGAGGTTCCGCTCTGCCTGGAACACAAGCCACTGTGGCTCGAAATCTGCAGATTTCACCGTGGAGGAGGCATAATGTGAGCTAATGAGGGGAGAAGCAGAGCAGTGAAGAGGAAAAAGACAACTATAAAAGGGTTATTTCCTTTCCCGGCAAATTTAGCATAATGCATTCTCAGGGGACCCAGCCATGGTGTGCATCAGCCTGTCGCGAGAATCAATGAGTTAAAATAACGTTGAACTAAAGCAGCACTTCACTGCTTATTTAATTCACAACAAAGTGGGGATAATGGACTCTAGGGATTCCCTCCTAGCTGCTTCAGAATTTTAAGCATGAACAAATTAGCTAACTCAATCGTGGAGATGTTTTTTTTTTTTCTTTTTTTTTTTCCCTTTCCATCACTGATGGCATCCACTCAAAAGAGTAACAAGATGACTGAGAGGATGCTGCCGATGCTACTTGAGCGCATAGGGATGGCGATGATTTTTTAAGTTGGACTAAATTATGGTGCCGTGGATAAACCATTACACCGGCATAGCTTTTTATAACCGATTATAGTCATCGTCCTTATTGTCGAATTCAGTGATGGCTGGTCGTGATATCAGAAAGAGGCCAAAATCGAATCTCTTTCAATAGCTTAATGAGTTGGGCAGTGCAATATGTCATGAGATCTTATTGCTAATGTAATAAGCAAACGATGTGAGAAAAACTACTACACACACAACTAGAAACTCAGCAATATTTTGTGATTTCAAATTATTTACGTCTGCAATGGCTTACTCGATACGGTTTGCGTTCGCTCCAAATACCAGACATGCCAAACAGGAAAAAATGTCATTAATACTTTGGTTAGATTGTGTCATTAATACTTTGGTTAGATTGTGCTTAGCTTATTTAAAGTGTTTTTAATTTCTCCTTTGTGGCAGAGGGAGTCTTGCCTGCTGTGAATGAGAGAAGGAGTTGCCGAGAATGACCAGGAGTGACTACACCTACTGTATGCACAATGAATGGGATGTCTTGCACAATGATATCTACACCTAGGCACAATGAATAAGATATCTCGAGTACCAAGGGTTTCAGTTGGAGTTTGCCCATTTACCCTAGTGTTTGGTGGGTTTCCTCCAGGTACTCCGGTTTCCTCCCACAGTCCAAAGACATGCAGATTAAGCTAATTGATAAAGCTCTAGGCCTCCCGTTACGATCTACAGGATAAGCAGTATAGATGAGTGAATGAGTGAGTGAGTGAGTGAGTAAGAAGAGATTCCTATCCTGTTTTAAATAATTTTTCTAAAAATAATGAGTATACTGTAAGATTAGAGAAAAAAATTGCAGCCATCCTCTCTCTTACCAGTCCTCAATCCCATCTCATCCAACCAGCTGTAATAGGTGAAGTGGTTAGTGTGAGTATTCAATCTAAAATAGTATACAACTATGGTTGCAGACACCATGCTAGTTTTTATACAACCGCTGATCTTAATTCTGCAATGCCAATTGGATGGCAAAAAAAAGCTTATAGTCATGTCTTTAATTTAGTCTTATTTCATTTATATAGCCACTCCTGGTCAAAACAGCCTTCTCCTATAATATTATGTTCATGTGATAGAATAAACTGATCTCTTCTTGCCAGCTGACCTTTTACAGTAACGTGGACGCTCCTATGGATCTGTTTCTCGGGGTCCACCAGAACGTAACACGTATACTCGCCCTCATCCGAGTTTTGCACATTAGACAGCTTCAATGTGCCGTTGTTCTCAAAGGCACGCTGGCGATGGTTAAACGGGAGGAGGTTGGAATCTTTGTACCACTTGATGGAGTAGTAGGGGTAGCCAATGATGCGGCAGTGAATGAACATGTCCCGCCCCGCGATGGCAGTGAGGTTTCTCATTGGGCGGATACTGGCAGGACCTGTTAGGGAAAAGAAAACATCAGGAATGTCAACATGCTTATGCTCGTGTTGAATGCTGACCCTTTGTTGTTTGAGTTGCACTACTAAGCACTAAACAGTTTCAAAGCTTAGAAGTGCCTGAACTAGAACTGTCATGCATTTTAAAATATAATTACTGTATAATAAAGTCTATTCTCTAATCTGATCATGGTTATCAGGCAGTTTAAATACAGAAACAACTTAGCAGCCAACTATTTATGCACTTAAAATATAAGAACTATATAAAAAAAGAGCTTGAATTAAAATTACAAGGCATTATTCACCTGAATCTCATAACATTCACTCTATTGTACTGGAGCACAGGGATAAAATTAAATTGTGTTCTGTTACACACAGATTGCTGTGTATACAATAAAATTTCATCATGGAAATTAGTTATATAAATTACTATTAATATAACAAACTATTTATAATGCCAATTATGGTATAACCAGCATACAAACCTAATACCTTATGTTAACATTATGCAAATTTTGCAAACTATAAGAAAATGCAGTAGATTAACATTACAGCTTGTGGACACTTTATTAGATACATCTACTTTGTTGGTCCAATGTGCAGATGTTGCAGATGTACCAACCAAACTATATTATATATAGTGCATATATTGTCTGTTTAATGGTCTTAAGGTGGACAGCTGAGAAACTGAACAATCTATCTAGTACATCTAAAAAAATGATACTGTGGATTATTTATCGATATAATTTAATTTAAATCTCCTACATTCTACATTCACTACTTCTAAAGTGTGTTCTTTCACGCCTCTCTTGCC
>JAOTRS010000022.1:10685950-10702529 GCA_028565755.1 Dinotopterus cunningtoni
ATGTAAGTAAATATATACATAAAAACTATTTAATAGTCAGACTTTAAACATTTACTGAGTTAAAGACAGAATGTAAGTGCATATTCAACGCATGTGTATCAGGGGAAATTATTGTTCAGGGCTCTTCATTCATTCATTTATTTATTCATTCATTCATTGTCTACACCACTTATCCTGTACAGGGTCATGAGAATCACACCCTTAACCCTGATATAGCTAGGCCACGGTGCCAACCACTATCTAGTCCAAACTCAAGCATAAGAAAATGGTAATCGGTAAAAACAACAATAAAAAAAAAAATAAACAAGTAAATAAATTAAAAATAAAAACAGTGGGTTTAAACAAACCATCATATAATTAAAAAAAGAATGTTGCCCTTCTAAACCAGAAATGTATTGCTCTTTGTTTCTTTCAACCAAGAAGTTAAAACAAAGACTGTTATCCAAGCTTCATGCCTTTGAAGTCATAGCTCATCACCACTCTCTGATTGTGCAGACTCACTCCACATCATTATGGGTGATCAATATCTCTTTACTCAGTTCCATTGCCATGGGACACAGTTGCCCCAGCAACCAGGCTCAGGTAAGAATCTTCTGGCTGAAGATTCGATCATCTCAAGTTAAAGCTACTGTAAGCACAGCTTTGTCTCAACGTTACACAAAACATTATATAGGCAGTATTTCAATACAGTCCTTTTCATATCCTGGACAGCCCCCCTTTACTAGTCCCTCTATGTGGATCTCACGTAGCCAACTGAATTTCTATTTCAATATTTGGGAGTTAAGGTGGTTAAATAAGGAACAACAAAATATTTCATATTTCAAACCTATATTTTATCTATGTGTTCTAGGTTCATAGATTCAAACCAACTACAATGGACTATATATTGTATGTATCTATGGTACTCTTGCAAAATGGAGGGCAACCATGGTGGCATTCTCTTGGAACTGGAGTCCGTCCTAAGAGCAAAACTACTACTTTGAAGCAATTCATTAATGTAACAGTGACCTCACATGTAACAAACAAAGGCTCACACAGCCATTATCGTTTTTTTTTAATAATGAGAAATGAATAAATTAATTAATGATACACAAATTTTACAGTGTCTATGACAGAGTGATTTTGATCAGACAATATGAAAGACATCAGTGTTAGTAGTTACTAAAAAAAACTAATACATTACTATGACTGTGTTACTATACTGAAAAGTAACATGCTACATTACTAGGTACTAACAAAAGGTACACAGTTCTTTTTTAACATGTTGCTCCATCACTGTATATTATTTCTGTAACCTATAATTGGGTATAAATGATGACAATCACCCAGTCTCACCTTACTAAGTATAGAAAATACATGCAAGGTGGTGCTTAAGGTGAAAATCACTCAATAACCAGGATAATGGTCTTAGTTTAAGCAAAGAATCACTTAAAATCTCATTACAGCACTCTGCTAATGTTGAAACGGTTCAAACTATTAATTTCTTTTGTAAGTGAGGAACAAGTAGCTTATTATTAGCAAATCCGCAAATTTCTAGATATGCAGAGCAGTGGCTAGGCATTGTAGCTAGGCAACGGCAGTAATCAGGCCAAACATGTGACACCTGGCTGGTAGGCTACTTAAGCCCCCAAAAACTTGTGCACCTCATGCAAACATTAGGTAGCACGGTATGTTATGGTACAAAGTCGCTTCCATGCAAGACAAAGGCAAAGTCACAGCTCCGCCAGCGCAGAGACCAAGACAAGGTCTCGTCTTCAAAAGAGAGAGAGAGGAGTTAAAGACGCCCAAGCAAGGGTGCAGAGACAGAGAATAAAGGTGCCGGTTTACATGAAGCACTCACAATAAGCACAGTTTTAAAAAAAAAATGAGAGAGAGAGAGAGAGAGAGAGAGAGAGAGAGAGAGAGAGAGAAAGGGGGGAAAAGAGCACTTATAAAAATAAATAATCTTTAGTTGATAAAAAGCGAGAGGGGCATGTGATACTTACTGTTGTTACTGTGTTGTGTTCCCCAACCAGTTAATTCCCGCCAATGCACACACAATTACTTCCCCTGCCCGATGCTCCCGGACCTGTGTTGGGGCTTCCACACTTCAGTGGCGCTTCCACATATTCAGTGGCACTGTTCTGAAGGGCCCCCTCATAAGAGAATGTTCGCACCAGCTCAGGATGATGATGTTTTAATTACTTGTCACATGTAGCACTTTGAAATAATTTTTTAGCCCAGTTAGGAAGCTGGGGTCAGGATACAGCGCCCCTGGAGAATGCTCAAGGCTTCAACAGTGGCAACTTGGAGGGGCTGGGGCTCAAACCCATGACCTTCCAATCAGTAACCCAGTAACCCACAGCCATAACCGATTGAGCCACCACTGCTCTAATTTCAAATATTAAGGAGCACTGCAGTATAAAAGCATTGCATTTTTCTGGTTCTTCCTCTTACGGCTGGGGAGTGGGTAATCTGGTCTAATCTGGTCAGTCATGATCCGGAAGTGGCCCGGAAGGAACCCAGGAGAAGCCCGTGGAGATAAGCATGAGCAAGTGTTAATAAAGTTGTTTTCGGAGATAAAGGGGAATATCACAGAGCCTAAAACAGATCCATGGTCTGGTGGCTGAGACCAGATTATCCACCCCCCAGCCATATGGGAGAGAACAAGAGAAATGCAATGCTTTCATATTGCAGGGCTCACTAGTATTTGAAATACAACCATCTGAGTTTCCCACCGAAAGGGCTAAAATTGCTTTCATAATGTCCCTGCTGACAGGCAGGGTGCTAGAGTGGGCCACTGCAGTATGGCAGAACTTTCTATCAGAGCATTCCACCCTAGATGCCTAAAGGCTATGTTTTACTTCCCGCATGTGGCGAGTGGTATAGTCTTCCAACTTCTTCGTATTCGTCAAGGAGGTCGGTCTGTCGCAGATTAGATGGTAGAGTTCCACACCTGGGCCGCTGATTCTGGGTGGAGAATCCTTAGCACTTATGGCTGCACACATCCAGGGGTTGTCGGAGTGGCTCAAGGACGAGCTGGCCATACGCAAACCCCCTGAGGACTTGGAGGGGCTGTATAGGCTGGCCACAAAAATTGACAATTAGTGTGAGCGCTGAGTGTGCAGGCAGCTATAGGGCCAAGGTGTTCCCTGCACTTAAGGAGCCAGAAATGGAGGTCGACCTCGGAGGACCCATGCAGTCTAAAGACAATTCGAACCTCATGTTCGGACAGTTCCCATCTGATTGATTTGTCAACAGTTTCCAGGGACTACTGAGACTTGGCGTAGGTTTTTTTCTGAGCAAAAGGTCCAACGCCATTAATTAACAAGGATTGAATGCCATAACCATGAAAGACTGCTATCCCCTCACCCTGGTGAATTCGGCCACTGAAAGCTTGCAAAAAGCATTTACTTTACTGCATTAGACCTGCGCATTATTTATAACTTGATCCGCATCAGAGCAGGGAACAATTGTTCAGCGGGGCTTTGAGGCCATAAAATCTAAGCTGAACCTCTGCGTCCTGTGTTGGGGCTTCCACATTTAATAACATATTAAGTGGCGCTGTTCTGAAGTGCCCCCTCATAACGGAATTTTCGCACCAACTTAGGATGATGATGTTTCAAATACTTGTCACATGTAGCACTTTAACATGATCTTTTTACATATTCCAGTTAGGAAGCTGGGGTTAGAACACAGGGTCAGGATACAGTGTCCCTGGAGCAGGCCTTGCTCAAGGGCTCAACGGTGTCAACTTGCAGGGGCTGGGGCTCAAACCTCTAATCCTCCAATCAGTAATCCACTGATTTAACCGATTGAGCTACCACTGCACTGATTTCAAATATTAAGGAGCACTGCAGTATGAAAGAAAATATGGTATTGGAGATCGGGAGCTCTTCACCATAAAGTTGACTCTAGAAGTGTGGAGACACTGGCTGGAGGGGGTTAAACATTAAGTGGTAATATGGACCGACCATAAGAACCTGGACTACATGTAGTCGACCAAACGCCCAAACCCCCAACAAGCCAGATGGTCCCTCTTTTTCACCTACTTCTACTATGTGCTGGGGTCAAAGAACCTCAGGCCCAATGCCCTTCGACCAGTGGGACAGTCCTACGAAGGACCCGGCCGTGAAAAGCTTTGTCCCAGCTCGCTGTATCTTGGCTCCGGTACGCTGGATGGTCGAGCAACAAATCAGGCAGGCAAAGCAACAAGCACCAGATCCTGACCTGTCCTACATGTTCAGACCTATGTGGTGGCTTGCTCTGTCTGCTCACAGAATAAGGAGCCCTGCACCTGGCCACCCAGTCCACTACGTCCATTACCCAATACCATCACGTCCATGGTCCCACCTCTCCTGCGTTCAAAGGGAAACAGTGATACTAGTGGTAGTAGATCGCTTCTTAAATGCGTAATGCAAATTTAAATGCCTGCAAATCCATTCCATTACCAAACATGCCAGCCGCAAAGGAGACAGCACAGCTAATACTCCAGCAGGTGGTCCATGTGCATGGCCTCTCTACCAACCTAGTCTCAGACTGAGGTCCACAATTTGTGGTCAAAGTCAGTTCTGGGGGCTCTCTGCAAACTAATCGGGGCCACAGCCAGCTTGACTTCGGGTATTCTTTCAGAGTACAATGGACAGACAAAGAGGGTAAAGCAAGACCTGGAGCACCCCTTTCAGATGCCTGGCCTCCTCTGACCCATCGTCGTGGATCGACCACCTAATGTGGGTGGTGTATGCCCGTAACACCCTGTGGCATTCCTCTCTGGGTATGTCGCCCTTTGAGTGTCAATTCAGGTATCCCCCTTCCATGTTTCCAGAAGAGGAATCAAGGGTTGGGGTCCCCTTCGCGCAATACTGAGTACAGAGGTGTCGTTGGACCTGGAGGAAGGACAGGGCCACCGTACAGGCTGCCACATGCAGATCAACCCTTTAGAAGCAAAGTTTAGAACCCTTTAAAAGTTTAGAAGCAACGGTTGGAGCCGCCTTTCTGTTGGGGCAACGAGTCTAGCTTTCGAGAGCCGAGAAAGCTGGCCCCACAGTACACTGGCCCATTTAAGATCATAAGAAGAATCAATCCTGTGGCATACCGCTTGGCACTTCACTGGTTAATAAAAATCAAGCCCCCCTTCTATGTGTTGAAGCCCATGGCGTACAGCACAATGGCCAATCCCTTGCGGCACCCCCTCATAACAGTGTGCAGAAATATGCAGAACCTGGAAAGTGGATTCCATGTTTTTGGATTTGTTAATATACTAAAGAAATATCCATCATAGCAGCAGTGCTGGATTCAGCCACGACATTACATGTTTAAATTCCATATTACATATTTAAAACTACAGCACAGACATTGAGTGCTGACCTACAGTATGTGGAATTCGTCATCTCCCTTAGCTAAAAAAGCTGTTTAATAAATAATATTAAATCAGGATTTTTATAAGATCATGATACTTATAGGATCCAAATTTTAATCAAATCAGCACCTAGGTATCATGATAAAATCGTATTAGGAGGTGACTGCAGCTGACATGTCAAGTGGTGAAAACATGGACAACTTTGTAACACTCAGCTACTACACTGTAACACCCACTATAGCGCTGTATATTTCATACATACTGTAGACCTTACTTTTTGTACAAATGAGATGCCTGCTGTGCCTTGTGGTTATGGTGTTATGCCAAGCTAGACTACGCCTCCCTACTGTTAGCAGCTTCTTCCCTCTGTTCTGCATTTTGTTCGACTTCCAGGTCAAAGCCTGGGGCATGAGCTGTGAAGCATGTGCAAAATGTTTAATTGAGGTATATGTTCATGAGAATGAGATCCCACATTCCTACTTGTATTAGATTTGCTCCCACCAAAATCCCCACCAAAGGTTGCACCATGCAGATGTGTGGTCCTTTGCAATTCCCTCACTGTTTTCTATCAAGGCTGCACTGTCTTTCATTAAAAATATCTTCTCAAGGGTAAGGTTAATGAACTGCACAAATTTCGACAACACTTTTTACACTTGACTTTTAGCCCCAGAGTTCTAGATGTGAAATCAGGAGCTCTACCCGTCTTGTTTTTTACTGATAAAACTGTCTGTATAGCAGTCAAACATTTAGATAAGAAATTTTACATAAGCCTTTGTGTTTCAAGGGCTCTGGGCAACGTCCATAGACTCTTTATACATCCCGGGGTGCTAGAGAACAGAACCCAAACCAAAAACTTTGAAATAATATGTCACTTTATTTACATGGAAGTTGAAAAACTGTCTACATGTTTCAGTTGGTCGTTGCGATATTAATCTTTCCACCTGAAAATGCCAGAAACAGTGAACACTGTAATTGACACCTGCCTGTTTATGAGGCTGGTTCAGGTCTGAAGATGCTGCACAAAGCTGTTATCAGAGAACAGACGTGGCTGCAGAGAACACTGTGGCTCACACATAGATAAAATAAGCAACGAGAACATATAAATATGCATATTTCAGCTTTAGAATGGGATGTATTCCACCTTCTTTTTTGCAATCATAAAATGTCTTGGAAAAATAAAAAAACGTCCAGACCCTCTGTCTTATATAAAATCTCTGCCTACTGCCTATGTCTCTATTATCAACTCCATTTTCACAGTCAATATGGGTAATTTAATTGGGTATTGCACTTATGAGACCAAACTGTAAATGATGCTTTGGACTTAGCACTCAGTAGCAACTGATCAAATAATATCACTGTCCATTGTTTAAATAGCAGATAGCACTGTCGACTGTGTCAAAAGGACCAGTAAAAAGTTTTGGACGAACCTTCTCATTCAATAAGTTCTGATAACCAAATTTTTAGCTACATCCTAGAACAATCCTGGAGATTTTAAAACTATGAAATAACATGTATGGCTTTAGGTACTGTAATTAAGTAACAACTATATCAGCAGTCAGTTGTTATTTTAAGACATGAAGGTCAGCTGGAATAATTCCTGCAAGAACAGTACTGTAAAGTGAATTTGCAAAACCCATCAAGAACCATTATAAAACTGTATAAAACTCTCATGAAGACCATTCCAGGAAAGCAAAACCAAAACTTACCTCTGCTGCAGCAGAGAAGTTCATTTAGAGTTACCAGCCTTTAAAATCACCAATTAACAGCACCTTAGATTAGAGCCATTATGAAGGCTTTATAGAGCATAAGTAGCAGACACATCTCACTATCAAGGAGATCATTGCATATTTTGGATGCCTTCAGCATTGTTTTAGTCCTTGTTTTATCTTGACCTACTGTACCTTTGCATTCTGCTGCTGTAGTACAATGTGGCGTGTGGTGTATTCAGTATAACACTCTTAATTAGCCAATTTGGGTTAATTTCTACGTATGACATAAAGAAAAATCCTGTCCCATGTTCTTAGTTTTTTTTTAAAAACCTTAACAAGACAAGTACCTATTGCATCTTAAACCTCCATACCAATTACACCAGCATCAGGTGAAGAAAACTATTTAACCAGATTCCGGCAATGACACCAAACATGCCTTCCAATTTGTGTTAACAGACCTCCAGTGATTTTGCATGATGTGTTGCCATGGCTTTTATATCTTAGAGAATAGGCTCCCAAGGTTGACCTGGGAAAACACCATGCCCTTATCAAACAAACATAACAGCGCTTTTAGAGGTAAACTGGGTGTGTTAGAGCAGGAAAAACAATTGGGGTTAGAAATGTAGCATAGTGTTCTCACAAGATTTAACTTCTTTAATTTACCTACAATGCTTTCTTCTCATGTACTACGAAAGAGGTCTTTCTCTCTCTTCTGGGGGCATTAGTTGCAAACCTGGTTTGAAGCCATTATGTGTGCTGGTTCGAAGCCCTTATGAGTGCTCTTATAGTTGAAGCTTTCCTGCTTTCTATGAAGTTAAAAGTATGAATTTTTCTTTAGAAAGCTGTTACAATGTGGAATATTCCAGCTCATGCTGATATACCACAAATGGGTCAGGAATTTGATGCACTGCATTAGTTGAAGGATCTTTACTTTTGACAAGGCAGCCTAGAGCATGCTCGAAACAAATTATCAACGACTATGTCATACACTGGGCTTATAATCTGACATTCCAAATGCTCCATTTGCAAGAAAGGAGGGCCATCTATTTAAATGAGCTTAAAAGTTTGAGAATAGATACAGCCAATAACAGCATCTCTTTACAGTTATGACATTTGGCAGATGCCCTTTCCCTGAGAGACTTCAATTTTTTAATCTCATCACACCTGAGCAGTTTAGGGCTTTGCTCAAGGCCCCAACAGAGCCAACTTGGTGTTGGTGGAATCTGAACCTGGGGCCTTTGCATGGCTGCTAATAGTTCCTGCATTGCCATGGAATCTTTGTTGTGCTCAAACTTAATAACGGTGTACGTTCTTTCTCAATGGTGCTGAAGAGCTGAACCGCTATTACTTTCTAAACTCTTGCTCCTTGGATTGTGCCAAAGAGGACCCTGCCTGCACTTCTCTAGTGGGCCTTGTAGGCACATTGGTTGTATGCAGTCCCTAGTACTGTCCTTTACAAAAGATTGTTGAACATGCTGTATACTTCCTTTGTGAGGTGTGTTTTTCTTGCCTCCTCTGTCATTAAGGTGCAATTACAGTAGGTCAAGACTATGTATTGAGTTTGCTTTTTCTGCTTCCTCAGCAGTACAAGAATGGGCATGGTAAGATGTAAGGTCATGGTCACGAATTTGATTTTAGTTCCCAACTAGGAAACAAGCTAATCAGAAATCCCTACTAGTTGCTGTTTCAATAGACTGAAACATAAACAAGTACATCTTTATTCTGCTATTAGCGAGATCGTTTATTACTCAAGAAGACAGCCTTAACTGCATTAAGCTGCTGTCAAGAACTAGTGATTATCATTATTGAGCATTAATGAGTTTATCATACACTCTTTTTCCCTGTATTGCGTCGACACTCGTAAGAGTTGAAAGAAGGCAGCATTTTATCTTGAAAATCAAAACTGTATAGCACTGATGGTTTCTGATCGAGTTATGTCAAAGATTTTGGATCCTGTGATCAAATGATCAATATCTCATGAGAGAGTGCTGTTGTACTGAATAGCAACACAGCTGTGATGCGGTTGTGGGCATGAGGGATACAAGAGGGATTTGCTTATGTAACCAGTTATTTTGCTCTGCCAAAACATGATCAGGGGTTAGAGAAAGATTTGTCATTCAACCTTGTGTTAGAAGCAGGTTAGCTTTGTAGCTTGTGTTAGCCATGAACAGAACAACATGGATGGTTCAGCAATTTAAAACAACTTAGTAGCAATTACTGAGGAGACAATGTGTTGTGTATTAAGATGACGTAACATTATCGGATGTGATTTCTTGCTGAAAGTGCTTCCAAGACTGGTTCAGAAAGTAGGTTTTGGCAGGTAGCTGCTCTTCCCTCTTTACGGTACTGGAGACCATACCGACCTACTTTCACCAATGCTTGCGACCATCAGTTAGTGTAATTAACAAATGTAGAAATATGGGATGCGCCGTGAGATATAATTAAACGTCCCAGTGCTGTTTTGCTCTATACCACAACTCATGGAAGAAAAATGAGTTTTACTCACTTTTTTTTACTCACTAATCTGAGTTTTACTCAGATTACTCACTATTGTATACTATGAAATATGAAACTGTCAATCTGTTTTCAAATTGTATATTGTATATATAATTATATATTGTATATTGACCATATATAACAACAAATGTTTCGCAATGTTTTGCAGTAAATAACAAATGTCATTCAATTCAATGATTTAATTAAGAATCACAACAGTGCATTGTTTTGCATTATTATTAGTAGTAGTATTACTATTATTATTATTTCCAACGGATTTAATATAGTGGTTTTCTTTGACATACCAGTTTTTATTTTGTGAATCATGCCTAAATGTTCTGGTACACATGTGCTAATATCATGCTGTGTTGTTTGTGGTATTTGTGACTTGTTTATTGATAGACTCTAATCTTTGCATGCACATGATTACTACTGCAATATCTGACACTATGTCAGTCTTGAGCTAAGTGATATCAGTAATGCTTTTTTACAGAGATTAGCATGAAAAGATACACCATGGAAAGCACTGAAGGTTTTTGGCCCATGTTCCCACATATTTTTGCCAAACTGAAAAACACAACTTTTTTTTTAGATTTGAACCTCTAGGTGGGTTTTTGGATGAGTAGGTGATTGTGTTTAAAGGCATTTAGAAGGTGGATAAACATTGAGAGTTTCTAGAAGATTTCTTTCCATTACACAAAAAATGTGTCAAATTTGTGTATGGTGTGAAAAAGAAAACAACTCACCCTCCAGAATGACTTGTACAAAATCCTGTGTGGACATCTTGCCATTGCGTGCAAAACACTGGTAGGCTCCTCCATCACTCTTGGCCATGCCCTCCATCACCAGGTTCTCATGGCTGAGGCCAGTGATGCGGACATTGGGCCCTGACTGGATTCTCTCTCCATTTCTGTACCAGGTGATTTCATATTCATCAGAGCCAGTGACACTGCAGAACAGAGACACCTGACTTCCCACGCTACCTCTCACCTTACGAGGACTCACCACTGCTTTCAGGGGCTCTGGAGAGGAACACGCAGACAGACAAAACACATCAAATTAGCCATTTGTCCGTCATCCAGCCTGAATCTTGTGACGTGCACTAGTACCTTATGGCTAGCACAATCCCCGAAAGGAAAATTACAGTACCTGTGCAAAAAAACTTAATATTAAACTTACGAATTAGAGAAGTAGAGACTAAAACTAAGACTTTATCATTATTAAATATTTCACTTAAAAAAACAACTACAAACTCGGAACTCACGTTTGACCACCAACCGTCCCACCACCTTAGCATTGCCAAAGCTGTTCCAGACTTCGCACACATAGTTGCCTCCATCGCTTGGTCGTGTGGCCTCAATCAGGAGGCCTGAGACACTCTGGTGGTAGCGACTATCTGCCTCTAGGGGGCTGTTATCCTTTAGCCAGCGGTAGCGTGGTGGTGGATGACCAGATGCCTTACAGGGCAGCTCAACTCGATGACCAACCATGACCTCTTTCCTTTCAAAGCCATCCAGAATCACTGGAGCAGAATCCACCGGTTCTGTGAGAAACAAAGATAAAGAGAGATAGACAGTGAGTGAGTTCTGTTTCAAAATGTCATCATTTGAAACAAAAAAAGAAAATTTTGTCTGCAGTCAGTAGTAAAATTATTAATAACTTATAAAGACAATAAAATGTAGTAAATTATAAGATGAGAGTATTAATACAACATTAGATGAGTATATATACTGTATAATATGATTATATAACATATGATAAATGGCATTCAAAGTGACTTTTATTTATCTCTAATGTTGAAGCTTGTCCTCCATAACAGCAAGCATACGTCTTCCCTTATGACATGAGTTCAAACACGTCATGAGTTTGTGTCACCACTCATTTATTTCTAACAATGGATGTGATTTTTGCAGAAATATGTTTGAGATTTTGTTTTGGAGGATGGCAAGCAGTTATTCGGCTGTGTTGGTTTGGGTCTAGAAGAAGGAAGAAAGTCAGACACCTCACTTTAGCTGTTTTAGCAGCTATTTCCAACACTGCTCTGAAATCTCTGAGCACCCCATACATGCACGGAGGCAAAAAACTGTATCCGATTTAGAACATGCACTCAGTGACTCAGATACGATATTTAAAACTTCAGATTTGTGCATACAAGCAGCCCTAAAAAATCTGATCTGTGTCATATTAGCGTAAAAAATCTGAATCAAGTCACTTCAGGCTGGTAATGTGAGCAGAGTGAGATAATGTGAAGTGACTCAATTGTGATCTGTCCATGGCTCTGGCATACTGGGAAAACTTTCTACGTACGCCAAGGCCATGAACAAACTGCCTGCTTCACGTCTGAAACGCTGGTCTCCCTGGAACTTTTTCAATGGCCACTTGGGAGCGATGAAATTGATGGTTGGTTTTATTCTATCAAATGATTTGTTTATGAACTGCCCAAATGTGCAACCTGCTGTCAATACTGCTTAATGTACTAAACATCTGTAACTCTCCAGCTCGGACCACCTGAACCCACATGGGAATCCCTAAATTTGAGCAATGATTAAAAAGACAAAGTTATTTGCAAATGAAACATATACAGTATAGCCATAACCATACTCCTGCAAAGCTAGTGTTCATAGACCTGAAAGGTAATTTTCCATATACTTGCTATAGGAGATTTCTCTGCTTTAAGATCAGTGAAGTCCTTTGGCATCAAGCGTGTACAACTCTCCCTGCAGCACCTGCAATGTGGTCTGTGTTTTTGGGGGGCATGAATTCATTTTGTTAGGGCAGTTCTCATTGTGTGCCTACCCTATACTGGTCCAGCATACCTTTTTCTTGTCAAAGTAGGAAACTGTATAGTGGGTCTTCAAGGGGATTCAATAAGCAAAGTAGGTAGTTAAAATAAGATGAAAACATCTCCACAAGAGCAGAGCATTAGTTTGTTTTGTGAACAGACAGAAAACTCTCTGTCTGATGCGGTTCATGAACAGGGCAGAGACAAAAATAAGCACTTTGTACGAGGATGTGTTGCTGCATTATTGGGCATAATGGATGTGGATGACGCAGCAGTGCTTCTGGCAGACTGTGTAATCATTTTGTTGATACCCCTGTTGAATCTGAAAAGATCATTGTTTCACCTGTTAATGTTACTGATGGGCCAGCCATGCCCTGCAGTCCGAGACAAACAGGTCACTGTGGCATAGCTGAGCACAAACCTTGAAATTATGCTCTGGCCCATGGGAGCAACTCCAGCATCAGCCACTCTTGTGAGTGTACATGCTGCAACTATGCGGCACTTAAATGCAGCCAAGTGAGAAATCGTGTCAGTTTGTTCTAGGAATTGTTTCGACTAGTCGACTAGCTGCCTAAAAGATTCACTTGTCAATGCTCTGACAGTTGAATGAAACTCTCATTCTATAATGTTCAGCCACAACACTATATAACATTAATTATCAATTCTATACCAGTAAATTGATAGGAAGATCATGGACCCCCAAGGTTCTTCTACTATATGGATGGGGGGCCCAAATGCCAACTGGTCTGGTCCGCAATCCCACAAAAAAAAATGATGCTGGCTATGACAGAAAGGTATCAGAACACCCAGTGCATCACCACATGCCACATATAGTTCTTAGCATGCAAAGAGGTCAATGTTCTTGTTCTGGTCTCTAAATTTCCCATATCTCCGTCAGACCAAGCATCCACAGAATGCGCCAGACAAACAAGTCTGATCCACAGAGGTCCCACCCTGCAACCCACAGTACCCAAAGAACCTGCCGCCAACCTCCTGGTGTCGGACATGACAGCATCCTCCCAGAGGTCTTGTGGAGTCATGCCATGAGTGGCCAGAGTTGCCCCAGCAGCACAAGCGGAACCTACACTACTGTATATTGGCCTTAACATTTTGGGTTTTAATGTTGTGGCTATTTGGTATACATTGCCTCAATTTTAAAAATATTACAATATAGTATTAACACTCATTGTTTCTCAATAAAGACATCTTAAGTAGGATATTTGCACTATTTTGTCTGTACTCCATCAGGATGTGTTACAAACCCTCCTGGTGACTATAACATATGGATTCCACTAGTTCTGCCCTGGGGGTCCCGAACAAACATAAGCAGAACTGTATGTAAACCTGGTTATGTGATATTTCACTGAAGGACCACCAGGGTAACTGATCACATGGGTTGCTGAGAGTGGCCAGAGGATAGCACGATATTTCTATCTGATACGCATATGAGAAAACTTGAATACTTTTAAATAAAAAATCTGCATGGTTAGTCGTGGAAGCACATGCAACATACTTCTTCATCATATGAGACAAATTGATTCCTCACCTGATAAAAGTAATCGAGCACTGTTACTTTGTCTGGTCTCTCCTGTGTAGCGATGCCGTGTGGTGCAGCGGTAGATGTTCACCGCATCCTCTGACTGCACGTCCAAAATATACAAGGCTCCTGTGGATGTAACAAGAAATCTTGATCCTAAAAGAAAAGACACATCAGAAAGATGGAATCAGTATAATCGTATTCGGTCATCTTAATAATTAATTTAGCGTGCACAAACTCATAGAATATTTACAACCGGACAATTATGCTACAGTATTTTATTAAATAATAATAATAAAAAAAGATGATATGTAAAATACTGATTTTATGTACATTTCTTCCAGTTAAAGGCACACACTTTACATTTTGCTTTTTCCTCAAGTATAAAGTGTGATGTATTGAGACTCAACAGCTTGTCTTGAATAAGAAGAATATAATGATTATAATGAAAAAGCATTATTTTTCTAGGTTTTCCTGCACCCTCCATTCAGAAGCTTTGTGTAAAAGCCAATGCAGCTTGAAATTGTGTGTTGATGCATGCAGTCTGCCGAACACAGCTTGTGGCATATAGGGTGTGAGGGTGAAAGATGAGGAGGGAGGGAGGGAAGAAGAGAGGGAAAAGAGTCTGCAGCTATTGTAAGCAATGACCTACTTAGGAATGGGCATTTAAGATTTGATATCCTATGGGGGGTTTGGCTCCTCATTTAAAGCTAGATGTGTGAGAAACCACTACTACTGATAAAATAAACCTTACATTAAGGGTATGTGTTTCAGTGTCAAAAGGCCAAGGAGACTAGTAGAGATTATGTTTACTAATTACGTAAGTAATAACCAGATTCCCATTCCTAAGCATTTAACAGCCATCAGTTTTATTCTGTAAACCAATATCATATTGAGGTGCTCAGTTACAGTACAGTGCAAGCACATCACATAAATAATTAAAAACAAGGCACAAACCAAGAGTTCTGCCTAAAAGCCTAAAAGCAGCTGACTGAAGCATGATGGTAAAAAAGATCTTGTTGTAAAAACAGTCTAAACAGGGTTTCTTTATTTCTGCTGATTAATACTAACAAACTGACACAGGAATCTTATGTGCTCAGTGTTTGGTAAAATGATATCAACTGTTAATTTAGAATCAATTAACATTTTTTTTAAATGACTTGGGTAAACTTTCAAGTGTTAAATTATCTAAAATCAACAAGTTCCTTAAAAATACCAAAGAATTGTGCAAAAAATAAAATCTTCTGCAAATACTCATGTTTTGTGAGAGTATCATTCTTCTTCTTATTTTTATTTTTATGTGTGGTTGGTACAGTACTGCAACCTGTAGGACTGAAGTGTGGAGCAGCCAATTGGGAGAGGAAGAAAATGTCAATTTGTATGAGATGTTACATTGAACAATCAGCAACAAGAAGTTACAAGGTATTTTAATGCTTTTAAATACTTAAAGTTTTAATATGTTAAAAACTCTAAATAATATAGCAGCTTGAGACAAATCAGACAGTAAACATTACTGCTATTAATTTAAATTAAGCATAAAATCGCAATGCCCAAAGCTTGAATTGAATCGAATTGACAGTCTACCTATGATTTACAGCTCTACTGATTTTCTTTAAGCATTTGGAAATTTTACCAGGAATTTCTAATTAGGTAAATTCTTTTTTCTATAAAACATTAGAACACAGCAATAGAATGTCATGATTGTCTCTTGGAATTCCAGTTAGCTTGTTTGAAACTAATCAGAGCTAAATACCAGATCCAGACGGCAGTTGTACAGGGGATAAGAAGCTTTATCATTGCTAATTAAGATCCTTAAACCTGAAACTCCCCACCCTAACAACTCCAGATCAGCTGACAAAGGCACAGCACTTTTATTCTGGTCTTAAATCACAAGACACAACTTAAATGAATTGGTTGTGCTTTGTTAGATAATACCACGTACTATTTGTATTATTTCGTGTAGAATCAATACATTAGGATGCACAACTATGTATAATGTTAAATGTTAAATGTTGTAGAACAGGGGTTCAGGGATGATGGAGGTGGATGCCAGTGCAGATAATTTATTATATAAAAATACATGTAAAAAAACAAGCACAATATACAGTAGATAAATCACCTGTCTGCAAAGGTTTATTCTGTTCATTTTAAAATTATGCTTAATATGAAGTATTTACAGTTTAGAAACTATATTTACATGTGCATAGGTTCTAACAACTACACACCTACAGTACCTATATCACAACCTACAGTACTGTTAAGACAGCTTATCTGTCATATCCAAGCTGTTCATTCGTTCAAAAAATTCGACCTTTGACACAAATATACAATGTAAAGCATAAAAAAACAAACAAACAGGTTTGGTGCTTTAGTTCAGGTTTGGTGGTTTGGTGGTTTAGTTCGCGAAACTGCGCCTTTAAAATGCGGGAATCCCGGTGACACAGAGGGATCAGCTGACCTTGTTTAAAGTGACCCGGAAAGATGTCAGGGGGAGGATAACGCTATGTGGTGTTTACTGCGCGAATAAAAGCAGACGCCATTTTGTATCAGAGCTGTTTCGGACTGTGAACTCAGTGTGACTCATTTCTCCCACACCCCCACACACACGTACAATATACCACACATTTTATACATTCACTTTAGGGCTGTAGCTATCGAATATTTTAGTAATCGAGTATTCTACCAAAAATGTAATCGATTAATCGAGTAATCGGATA
>JAOTRS010000022.1:10713347-10726506 GCA_028565755.1 Dinotopterus cunningtoni
ATTTAATTACTCTTTATTGCTCTTTATAGACGTTTCCTTTTATGCAGAAATGTTTTCAAAAGCATCTTTTGCTCTTTCCATATTTTTGTATGTGCCCAAGACTTTTGCACAGTACTATAAGTAAAATTTCTTCTTTTTAACTTTTTGCAATAAACAAAACCAGGCTGCTAGAATGTTACTTGTGGATGAGACGGAGAAACATAGTTCAGTTCATAGTTCAAGTCTGTAGAATTTTATACAGTAGACTATAAAGAGGGTTTACCCATGACACTACACCTACACCGTACAGTATATGTACAGTATTAATGCTTATGTATTAATGTACAGTAATTAATGTATTAATGCTGCTACGGAAGACTTCAGGCACAATATGGTGATGAAAATTTTAACTGCAATAAAACATTTGTTTGGTGCAAACGTTTTAAAGAAGGCCATTTGTCAGTGAATGACGATCCCAGCCAAGATGACTTGGGAGTCCAATGCAGTCATTCCTGTGAACATTCAGCGAGTGGAACGCCTAATCCTTAAAAATCAACAGATAATTTGTAGCCAACTTGCAGAAGAGATGTGTTTAACCCACACACTGCTTCACTAATACCACTTGCACATTACAGGAACTGGTTGAAGGGGCTCCTGGGAGGCCAGAGTTTCAGACATGAAGCAGGCAGTCCGATCACGACTCCGGTGTACTGAGAAAACTTTCTACCATGATAGTATCTAAGCACTTGTGAAACGCTATGAAACGAAAGTTCATTAGTGTAGCAGGGGATTATATATAGGTTCTGTTATTCGGCACAATCGAAAGTCCCAGTTTGACTTGAACTCTATTCATATTTTTATAGAGTATTTAAACTGTATATATGCACGTACGCAATTTCATATCAGCCCAGTATCTGAAATTTAATGAGTCTTCAGCGGTATGATCCTTTGAAATATTTCAGATATAATTTTCAACAATGCCCCACTCTTCCCTCGAGGATTTTGGCAAAGCCCTGGTTGTTAAATCTACTAATACTGCTTATAGACGCACACATGCGTGCACACACACACACACACACACACACACACACACACACACACACACTCATGCTTGCACAACACAAACCCTTTCCCAATTCTATTAACCATCATTTAACAAGCATCATTTTTCTTTTGCAAGTTATGTTGAAGGTCCTGCATGTGTTTCTGTCAGCTGTATGAACTTATTTTCCATTTTAGGTTGTTAGTGCTTAGTTACAGCCGGCAGGATCAATTACAAGGAATCTGTGTTAATTTCTATGCCATTAACTCACTAAATCTCAATCAACTCAACCGGCTGTGTAAGAACGCAGAGAAGGAAATAACTTACACTCCAGCATATCACATGACCATACATAATGACATATGATTCTTTGCATTGCGCAATCAAATCAATAAAAAAGCAAGGATCTGCTTAAGTTTTACCGTTGCTAAATAAAGGTTGGTGCATGTTTACAAGCCTCCAGCTGTTTTCCTATGACTTCACTATATGTTTTCCTGTTCATTTCCCTTCACCACTGTGAGTCCCTGGAGTGCACATATGGAGGCTGCCTTCAGCACCCTCCTGGACTGCTGTGATGCCCGGAACCATAATCCTCCCTCTGCTCCCTTCACACCCCCATACCATCTTCTTCTGCCTGTCTCGTCAGGTGAATGGAGACCCAGTTATTACAAATTAACCAAAATTAAAACACTGGAGCCATTTGACCTTTTATAGCAGGCACTCTGCTGGGTAAAAAATGCTGGGTGTAGGCGTTATCAAAGCTTTGTTCAGCATAATGTAGACACTGACATGTGACAAAAAAACAAACATGACAATCTGTCAAAGCTGGTTGTGCCTGTGAAAGTGAGGCAGTTGGCAGAAGCTACTTTTATTGCACTTACTGGAGACCACTGGATATCAGCAAGTATCCATAACTACCTCGGTGTAACAGCGCATCTAATCAATGACAAATGGCAACTTCACTCATTCACTCTGGGTGTGTTAAAAAGACACGAAAAAGATTTTGCTGAAGAATGTGCCGGACAATTGCACTAGTCAAGTTAAAAAGAAGATAACAGACATGGTCAGCACTATAGGAACAGACAGCGCTTACAGTATGATTGCTGCTGCAAGGAGTTTACCATTCAAGAGATGTCCTCTCGAACCAGTTTGTCATAAATTTCTTTTAATCCAACATTGCGCATTTATAATACATGTAAATCTTTAGTATTTCAAAATTTTGATTAATCCTGTTTAAAGCCTTATTGTTCTCTCAGTGCACAAAACTGGTAATGACAGAATTAGAATCATGTGGTTTAGTAAGAGGCGGCATGGTGGTGTAGTGGTTAGCACTGTCGCCATGCACCTCCAGGGTTCGGGTTTGATTAATGGCCAGGCTCGATTCCCGTCTCTGTGTGCATGGAGTTTGCATGTTCTTGGTGGGTTTCCTCCGGGTACTCTGGTTTCCTCCCACAGTCCAAAGATATGAAGGTTAGGCTAATTGGTGTTCCCAAATTGACCGTAGTGTGTGTATGTGTGTGTGTGCCCTGCGATAGATTGGCACCCTGTCCAGGGTATACCCTGCCTCATGCCCTCATGGGATAGGCTCCAGGTCCCCGCGAATACAGGATAAAGCGGTATAGAAGATAAGTGAGTGAGTGAGAGTGGTTTAGTAAGGCATTTATTGAGCAAGTGACACCAGAGTACTGCAGATGTCTTTTTGACTCTATGTCCAGCTAGGTCCAGTTTATTTGTAATAATAAACAACTATATACTATATATACATTTTTATATATTAATTTCATTGCAGAAAATAACAACTTATTTTTAGTGGGTCATTAAAACATTGAATTTCACTTTCGCGAAAGTGGAATTTTTCTCTGTGAATGTATATAGTATACATGTATTATTAAAACAATACAATAAAAAAAACAAAACGATACGATTATATACATACACAATATTATTGCCCTGCATTAAGCACAGAAAACATTACATTTACTGGACTTGGGTTAAGAACTGTCTAATGCATTATTAAAACCTAGAAGTGCTGAACCATTAACTTCGTAGGTGAAACGTGCACGGAAAAATTAATGAATGACTGTGATGTTGCATTAGAAATAACAGATATGACAGATATGTTTAATAGTGAAAGTAGGGGTGTTTGCTTACATGCATCAGAAAACCATTTGTAAGTAATTATAAACAGAAAAAAAAATTATTATCGCAAATTGTGTATATTGTGTGTGTACTGTATGTGTGTGAGAAAGAGAGAGAAAGACAAAAGCGTTCTATACCATTTATTAAGCAACAGTTAATTCCAACCGAAAAATCTAATTGGATGAGAGGCTTTCAACCAGTGGTGATAATGGACTATAACAGCACTGAGATGTTGAACTATAAAATGTATATCACTCTGTGTCCCAGGTGTTCTAAAAACCGTTAATTACAGTTACAGTCGGTAGCAGGATGTGCCATAAAAGTGGGTCAGTATAGTCTGCAGAACTGAGAAGAGAGCAGCTACCTGCCAAAACCCACATTTAAACCGATTCACGGAAGTACTTTCAGCAAGATAACACCATCCTAGTGTAGGAGTCTAATAGAATTCCTCTCCATCCTTAAATAGAGAGAGCGAGATCTAATCCCAGAGTAGATTTGTTAGCTCTTGTACACTAAATAGGATAAAAAATCAAACTGAAAATAATAAAAAAGAATTGTAAATAGCAGAGTTCATTTTTGCGTCATTGTTAACCAGAACACAGTTACAGACAGTTATAATCACTGATGAAATATAGTTGCATGCTGAGTGGAGAGACGCCTCTCACTGGGAAGTAAACAGCCATGTAACTATTCCAACGAGGCGATTTTCCTTATTAAGTTCCAATTTAGTAGCTAAGACGATACTCAGGCACATCCTTCTCGCAGGTCATACTTCTGCCTGTCTCCTCACAGACAGAGGAAATAACACACTTCAGGCTCTGTATAGCACCTAATTTGATCTACTTCAGATTGCTACTTCCTATACTTCATGTAATTAACATCAGATGCGACTAATTAAGCTGACGTGAGGAACGAACCAAAAAAGACAGAAAGTGTTTGACTCCCCATGCTAAAACATGCAGGTGACAGTAAATATTGTCCTGATTCAATGATTGCATCAAACAAGTGTAACTCATGGATATTGCATATTCTTTTGTTTGCCGATAACAAGGACCAAAGGCATGTGCCTGTCTTTTACAGTACATACGGAATGCTACAAGAATTGGCATGAATTGAACAGAAATACATACAGGTAAAACAATATTCTGCTTATTGCTAACTAGCTTACTTACAATAGAAGTAATTTTAACAACATGCTGCATTGAGGTGTGATCTGTAGATCACACCTATAAAAGATAAAAATAAGAGTTATTACTGATCTAATCATTGTAGGAACATCTAAAATAAGCTTTCTTCTTATTTCGCACAATATGCTAGTAGAATAGCTAACATTGGGCAGCACTGCCATACAGGCTTTTTCCATTATACAACATTTAGTTCTGCATGTGTAATCTGATTGGAAGAGAGGGATTCTACAAGTTGTGATAAAATAGCATAAAAGAACTGGGACGTTTAACTGTATTTATCACTCTGCTTTACAGGTGTTCTAACAACTGTTAACTGATGGTCACCATTATGCCTGTAATTACGTCAGTATGGTCTGCTGTACTGGGAAAAGGGGAGAGCAGCTGCTTGCCAAAACCCACATTTAAAACCAGTCATTAAAGCAGTTTTAGCAAGAAGGCAACACTTTGTCTCCTTAGTAATTGCTTCATTCCAAACTGTCTCCTAACCCTCCATGTTGTTTTATTCACATCTAACACAAGCTACAGTACAAAGTAACGAAATCCTATCACAAGACTGAATCCTAAATCCTTCTCTAACCCCTGATAAATGGCGCAACTTGGTGTGTGGGACAAGGACTTGTTTACCCTAGTGCACTAGCTTACTATTTAACGCTATTTGGTATTCAACCCCCAAACACGGAATGTGATATTCCTAAGTGGAATAGGAAAAAATATCAAATGAATCTTTTAAATTTGTTAGGACTGCCCACCACTGCATGGTTTATTCTCCTTACCTTTTGCCTACATAGTACTGGTAAGAATTTTAAACTACTTTTACCTCGTTAGGTACACTAGTTAGGAGTCACCAGCTCCACTAGTCGTGGTTAGCTAGTTCCGCCAGTTACAGAAGGATTTCTGTTGGCAGAATAAGATAACTGATTAAATCAGCTGTCAGACATCAGCTTTACGCTGGTCTGGGTTGCAGAGGATCCAAATCCTTTCCCCGGAACACTGAGAGTGTGGCAAGAACACACACTGGACACCGGGACACCATTCCACCGCAGGGCTAGATTGCTACAATGGTTTTTAAATGAGTTTCAAGTGAACACCCACCAGTCTACTGTATGTACAGAAAGCAGGAAATCAATGTAGGGAAAATGTAGGGAAAAACAGGCACCGGCTAGCCACTAATTTAATAGCCAATTTGTAGTGTGTGTGTCTTCTTACTGTATGTCAACACTTTCTTCACTCAGCCAAAAGTACGTTTTGGTTGTACATGAAAGTGAAATGGTAATGACATCATTTTTTTCTTTCTTTTTAGTAGTTTCGTACACTATTTATGAAAAGCTGCATAGGTTACATTATTTTGCACGGCATGATCAGAGGGTCTAATTAATATGTACTGTAAATAGTAGAAAAAGTATAATTTTTATGAGTAACACAGGAAGGTGTGTATAAGTAGTTGCACTTTATTATTCTTAATCCCTGAGGAATATTTGAAATGTAAGTATGACTAACAAAAATAGTTTTTGTTTTTAGCAGTTTCTCATTAACTCTAAAAGGAGATCTACTATAAAAATGTCACTTTTTTACGCATTTTTTAGACATTCATTTTTAGATATTCACTGCTTTTTGTCCTTTTCCACAAACCAATTAGATCTTTCCCCTATTGTGACCTCATATCAATAGATACCGCTCCCTCAGGTTGTGCCTGTGTGGCTCAGCAGTAGCTCATTTAGGAGGAGTGAAATAATGAGAAGTTGAGGCAGCTCTGAGCTATATGACCTTAAATCAATATTACAATAAATTGAACATTTTACCCCGATTATGATCAATGAACGATTATGCATGGTGTTCAGACTTGTATCTAATTTTTCTTTGGTACAGGCTGCTGGAGTTGCTCAGTTGGCTCTGCATTTGAGTTCTCTTTTATGTCGCAGATTGAGAGAGGTGGAGTTATGTGACTACATACAAGGTGGTACAGCATACAGTATTTAAGGAAACAGTACATGAACACTTGACTATTTTTGGTAGATAGAGGTTTTGAATATCAATTTGAATAAGATTCTATTAATTTTCCATAAATTTCCCAGGACAAGTATGAAAAATGCATTATATGAGGGATATTTCAGGCAAAACATTAACAGGCACACATTGGGGGAGTGTTAATTTGGTAAAGAAACAGTAATATACTGTATGGGAACTTTAAAAGATTTAATTCATTTTAATAGGATGTTACATATTACTGTTGGAAATCGGTAACAGTATCTAATAATATTACAATATAACATTATAAACAATATAACATTGACTATCTACTAATAATCGTTTTCACAGCACAGTACAATGCCTCTTACTTTACAACTCAAGTAATCCGTGCCAAATTCCACGACACTCAATCCATGCAAAAATGCATTTTAAAGTTGAGACTGAGACTTATATAAAACTTCTTCAGTCCCGCTAAACTAAATTGGGTTTGTATCTTGTATCTTGAGCTCAACAGAAGGTTAGATATTTTGGGTTGGTGCAAAACAGAACCCAATAGAATTTACTATTCTCCTCCTACAGGATTTATATGATTGCCACCAAACCGGGCCAACATGATCTTAAGACTTTGAGGATGCCAATTTGCGGAGGGATTTCGCAATTTCAAATGGTTCAGCTGTGGCGATGCCTTAAACATATGCTGAAAAGCGTTTAATAAATTCCTGAGTGACATCATATTGAGTGACATCACATGCAGCGACATTATATTGTGATGCTTTTTTTCCAGCATCCGGGGCATTTTGGAGGTTTTAACATGCTCAAAAAGCAAAGTTGTGGGGTGCTCCCAGGCGGTGATGGCGCAGGTGCTTGGGCCCGATCATTGCTGCTTGGCACAATTAAAATCATCTTTCAAAATAGCTTGAAATGCATATAAACTGACCTTATGTGACACATATCGGATATGCTCTATGTCCATGTAAATAGGAAAAAAACGCATGCATTCCGATATTTCGAGATCAGTTTCAGGCCTCCTTCATATGTGGAAATAAATCAGATATAAATCAGATATGTGCTAATGTGATTGTCGTGTAAACAGACAGATCGGATTTCCTGAGGCATTGTGTTCTGTACGTCATTAAAACTGCGACTTCTTCGTGGTTTAATGACGTAATGTTATTCTCCAGTGGAAGCGCGTGTGGAATGATAACATCACAGGTGACATGGAAAAGGAAAAAGCACGCTGCCTTGTGTTAATGCTTATTTAGGCTAAATAACATTAAGCAATCAGTATTTGGTGAATGAAGCATATGCACAGGCTGCAATTATGGCGTTTTTTCCCTCCTCCTCCGTTTCAAAACCATGGTGACGTTTCACGAACGTTGCATACATCACAGAGCTAGCGTCAAGCATATTTCGACTTCGTCCATTTTGGCTAGTGTAAACACTTGAATCGGATATGGGTCATAGTTGAAAGAACGTGTAAACAGACGGCCAAAAAAATCAGATATAGGCAACAAATCAGAAGTGGGCATCAAGACCTGCAGTGTAAACGAGGCTTTATTGTAAATAACCTTCATCTCTGTATTCCCACAGTCTCTCAGACTGATTCACGCTATAGCCAATCAGTAGCGAGCATGTAATGTCCAATAAGGACCTACCTTTAACATCGGTGTAGGTTTTTTCTTCTGCTGTTGTTAAGGTTTGTTAACGCGTTCAGTAAACACATTAAAATGCATAACCTATATGTTACAAGCTAAAAGCTTAAAGACACAGGAAATAATAACCTTACAATCAAGACTACATGTAAAAAAATATATATAAAAATACAAGGTGAGGCAATGGTTAAACCTGCTTTGTACAATATTACATCACTGACTTCGCGTGGTGGCTGTTTTGCTTGGAGATAAGGACAGAATTTCATTCTCCCCAGTCAGGTCGTAACAGATTAGACGCTGTATGTATTATTACACTGAGTCTAGCAGTAAGTCTGTATATATACTGTATATATATTTTTGAAAGCTCCTTCCTAATGATCGACAGCATATGTCGCATCTCTAAATACTTCAGATCACTTCAGCGCAATTAAATCGCTTAATAAAGTCTTAAATGTTATGTACAGAACCAGCACCGCAGAATAACGAGCACAAGGTGCAGTTTTGGATTTTATGGCAATTTTTGATCATCATCATAACTGTGTTGAGTGCATAGTGATTAACTGTTAATGATTATGTTATTGCCTTTGAGTTAAAGGCAATTACAGCACGCAGAGAGAAAGCATATGAGCTGCAGTGCTTTCTTTTTGTCTGAAGGCAGGCTGCTGGTTAGAAAATAGCCACAGAGTGTACAAGGCGCTGACAGACACAGAAGGGTGTGTGTGTGCGTGTGTGTGTATGTGTGCGCGTGTGCGTGGGAGGAAAAACAGAGCTCTGTGAGGGTTTTCTAGACTGAATAACAACACCATAAAGATGACAAGACCACAGATGCTAAGTCACTGACGCTCTTGTCCCTCTCTTTCCTCTCCCTTCATTTTCTCGCTCCTTTTCTTTTTTTCCCCTTTGCCTGCTTTCTCTCGCTTATCCTTTTTGTCTATTCTCTGCCTCACACACCAGTCAGGAGACATGAGGAATAAGTGACAGCACTGTGGTTTTTTATTTCCACTCAAAAAAAAAAAATAAAAACATGCAATATGTGGAGGAGAGAGAGAATATATGCACAAAAAACACATATTTGGCATCCTCTCAATAAACCTTTTTTTTGTTCATGCTAACACCTTCTAGCTCTTCTTTTTACTCTCTCGCCTGCTCTCTCTCTCTCTCTCTCTCTCTCACCACACTCACCTCATTATGTGTGACTGGAGAGAGAAGGTGAGATGGTTACTGTGACAACCAAAAAAAGGGGGGATATGGAGAGAGAGTGAGAGACAGACAGAAAGAGAGAGAGAGAGAGAGAGAGAGAAGGAAGGAAAAGCTGGTGAATCTGTGGCACATAAGAGTGATGCGGCAAGTGTGTGACTAGTGTGTATCCTATTCATGTGGCAGGAATAAAAGCGAGGAAACGTAACAAAGACGTCAGCCATGGAAAAATGGAGCCTGAGCGATCACTCCTCTGTGCTGTCACAGCAACCGCCATGAAAGCAAAACTGCTCCGAACGCCCCACCAAACCACCCCGGCCCCCCCTAACCCACCATATACACTCCTGAGCAAGATGGAGAATCCTCCATTTGAGCCGACTCGTTCTTCCCCACCAACGCATGCGATTTCAGCTTGCCTGCGTTCAGTATCCTGCGTGGTGTTCCGCTACAGTATTAAAACACGCTCTTCATTATCAGATTAAAATCCTTACACTGTTTTTTTTTTGTGTTAATCATATAATGTCAAATACAGTTAAGGAATAATACGCTTACTGTACTACTGTAACGGAATCTCTCTTGGTGGTCATTTTGTTTCAGACGTTTTCAATTCTGTCCTGGAAATTAGCTCCACCCCAAGTTACATTACAATGCTAAAAATTACACACACCGACTTTTAGGCCACTTTTTATCCTTTAATTGTCTGTTACTGCATTCATACTGAACTGTATGTTAGAAATGTTACTATATTTAAGTTGTAAACTATTTCAATTTCAATTTTATTTATATTGTGCTTTTAACAATGGTCATTGTCTTAAAGCAGCTTCACAAAATGAAAAAAAAAAAATTATGGAAGTGTGTATGAGTGAAAAAAAATGTGTTTAGATAATAATGAGATTGTCCCTGATGATCAAGCCAAGGGTATCGGCGACGGTTGCAAGGAAAAACTCCCTGAGATGGCAACAGGACGAAACCTTGAGAGGAAGAACTCAACAGGAAAACCCATCCTCAATATAACAGAAGTTGTCTAAGTTAACATAGAGTCCAGTTCAGCACAGAGATGAGTCAGCAGGTGCAGAGGGTAGAGGGGGATCTGGATCACTGGGAGCTCAGGAAGCAGCATGTATAGATCCAAACCATCATGAAGCAGAATCCAGCTGGAGCTGGACCTTCTCTGGATGCCTTAGGATCCTCGCAGGGCTGGCCTTTGTCTATTGAAGCTGGTACAAACTACAGTAATTGCCAACTACCAGGCCAAAAAAAAAAAATGACTTCCATTGTAGAGGCCAATTCTTATGTGAAAATGATTCCTCATGCTCCCAGAAATAGTCTTTCACTTCATGCCTACTGTACAGTACGTGCCTACAGAAAAAAATTTATACTGATGTGATAACTGTATGAATGCAGATCAATTCCTGCTTTCTGTTTCACCCAAATGAGGATGGGTTCCCTGTTGAGTTTGGTTCCCCTCAAGATTTCTTCCTATTACTATCTCGGGGAGTTTTTCCTTGCCACTGTCGCCCTCGGCTTGCTCACCAGGGACAATCTGACCATTTTGATTCATACACATTCACATTTCATACAAACTTAAATAATTATTTTGATTGTGTAAAGCTGCTTTGCGACAATGACAATTGTTAAAAGCGCTATACAAATAAAATTGAATTGAATTGAATAACTCTGGCCATTCACTACATTCAGGTCATCAGCTGACTTCATTTTATTACCACATAACATTGCTGAGCCTAGACCTGACCAACTGAAGCAACACCAGATCATATCAATGTCTCCAAAGGCTTGTACAGTGGCCACTTTGCATGATGGATGCATTGCTTCATGGGCTTTCCTCCCATGTCCAAGAAAACGGAAGCATGACTGGTGCTCGCAAACTTCTATACATCTGAACAAACCACAAGGTTTCTAAAACAATGTTCTATGGACAGATGAGACCAAAGTGGAGTTGTTTGGCCTCAATTCCCAGCACGATGTCTGGCAAAAAAAGGAACATTATTTCAGCAAAATTACCTCAGACCGGCGGTGGAGGGGTGATGATTTGGGCTTGTTTTGCTGCCACAAGACCTGGGACCTTGCAGTCATTGAGTTGACCATGAACTCCTCTGTATATCACATTATTCCAGAGGCAAATGTCTGACAGCTAAAGCTTGGGCTAAATTCGGTCATGCAGCAGAACAACAATTTGAAGCCCACCAGTAAATCTAAAAAGAAAATAAAAGAATCAAAGTTTTCTAATGGCCTAATCCAGGGGTCGGCAACCTGCGGCTCCGGAGCCGCATGTAGCTCTTTCATCCCTCTGCTGGTGCTTCCTGTGGCTTTGGAAAATAAATGATGAGTATTTAATTTAAATGTATTTTATTTTAAATTTGTTATTTTAAATTTGATTATGATAGATTATGGTGATACCCACTAGTGGCTCAGTGGTAGGTGTTTTATGTTTCGCCTGCCACGCAAAAGGCCCGGGTTTGATTCCCAGCCAGTGCCCAATCCCCAGCCACTAAATGCAGTACCGGTCCCAAGCCCGGATAAAATGGGAGGGTTGCGTCAGGAAGGGCATCTGGCACAAAACCCGTGCCAAGCTTGTATGTGCGGACCGGATGGTCCGCTGTGGCGACCCCTTGCCGGGAGCAGCCAAACAACCAACAACAACATGGTGATCTTGTAACATTAAAATAAAAAGTGTGAAAAACATTTTGTCGCTCAAAATATGCGTCGCAACTGCTGATGGGCGACTCCCGTCGGCATGTAATTTATTGAGCTTTTTGACCCCCGGTTTTTATTCTTCAGTACACGTGATAAAAGGATGGTGGCACACATAAGCAGACGGCATTTTCGGTTTGCTGCAGGTGGAAAATTCATATATACGAGGAGGACTCAAATAGACATTGAGTATTTTATTTGAAAGTAACCTTCAATCCAGCATCCCTTTTTCTGGAATTTAAAATGTTTTTGTTGCATACAGAATTTTTTTTTCTCTGTAGCAGTTCATTGATTTCATAAATGCAACACACTATAGTTTTTTATACATAGTATAAAGGTAAAAAACGATATACTGTATGCATTGTTATCTTCATTTTGGATGTCAAAAGGGTTTTGTGGGTCTTCCAAATGGCTCTTCGTGTATTTAAGGTTGCTGACCCCTGGCCCCTGAAGTCCAGACCTCAACCCAACTAAAATGCTATGGTAGAACCTTAAGAGAGCTGAGCATAAGCGAACCTCCAAAACCCTCAAAGAACTGAAGCAATGCTTTCAAGATGAATGAGACAAAATTCCTCCATAATTATGTGAGAAACTGATCAATTCATAAATCAGTCAATAGAAGTCAAACAATTACTTAGAATTACTACAAGTTATTGCTGCAAAAGGTGGATCTACAGGCTATTAAATCATGGGGGTACTACAGTAAGTACTGTCTGCATGTTTTAAAAAATATAAAAAACAAAGTATAAAAAATGTTGTTGTTCACCTGAGGTTGTATTTGTCAAATACCAAGACCTGCTACAATAAGATTATAAAAAAAAAAAAAAAAAAAGTAAAACCCTTTTCACTTTTTGTAGGTTTCCCTTGTGCCACCAGGGTAACTCCGGCCATGTCTGGCCCAGGGAAGTTAGAGGTGGATCATTTAGGTGCTTTGTGTGGCTCGGATGGGTCTGTGGATCGGAGGTGTTTGTCTGGAGAATTTGGAGGCAGAGTCAACAACCTTTATGCAGCAATTTGTGCTGCACTGGCTGAGCCGGGAGTGGCCATGATTCAGTTACCAGTTATCCAGTTATCTATCTCTATATATATATATATATATATGTATATATATATTATACACTCACCTAAAGGATTATTAGGAACACCATACTAATACGGTGTTTGACCCCCCTTCGCCTTCAGAACCGCCTTAATTCTACGTGGCACTGATTCAACAAGGTGCCGAAAGCATTCTTTAGAAATGTTGGCCCATATTGATAGGATAGCATCTTGCAGTTGATGGA
>JAOTRS010000022.1:10772430-10786230 GCA_028565755.1 Dinotopterus cunningtoni
TATATTACAAATGTACTGTATATATAATATAAAATGCAGATTAAATCCCTATCACTTATTAACTTTATCTTCTCTCAGATGCTATAACACCTAATTATATGCTATATAATTGTTATATTAACTACATTCACAAAATGCCTACCCATTTTTGGCCTTTCTATGAGGGTTAAAAAGATGATAGTGTTGCCCTAGTCTCTTAGTGTCTTGATTTGATAATGGTTGTGACTACTGAATCAGGAAAATAAAATCAATTTATGGATGAAGTGTAAGTAGCTAGCTAGCTGAAACTGTTATTTTCTATTTCTTGCTGTTACTTATGCAAACATTTCTGTAGTGTTTCCTTTTTGGTCATCTCTGTATATGAATATTTTGGTAACAGTGAATAGATACGGAGTTTGTGATCCATGGAAATCCATAGAAAATTCATTTATACAAATAAAAAGCAATGACGTGCATGCTTATGCCCATTATGTTTTTGTTCATGTAACATGGAGTATGTACAGTATGTATGTACCAATTTCATGCTTTCTTGAACTGTTCTAGTTAACGTACCATGCAAATATCTCTGCTGATTAAGCTTTGGATTATGATTTGTATCTAGAAAGAATACAAAATGTAACGTAAATGCTATGTAGTGCATGGTTAGAATTATAATTATAGTCTTACAGCATGGATGTACATTTGGTTTAGAAGTTAGTCAGGGCATATGAAAAGAATATGAGCCTATATGGATAAATACAGTAACAATAAAAAAAACATACACCTCCAGAACTAAGAGCAACTGTAGAATATAATATTTAGATGATGAGCATGCACTACATTACATAGCATGCATGTTTCATTTTGTATTCCTTCTAGATACAAATCATAAATCAAAGCTTATTAACAGTCATTATTAACCAGTTTCATCCAATGTAGTCTCAGTGGCTCGCTAGGATGTTTTCTGAAAAAGCATGTGTGTATTTTGTATCCTAGCTTCCTTTGATCAACAGCGCCGGTTCATGTCCATGTACAGTGCTGTCACGGCTAGATAGAAACAAGCTAATGTGTTAGCTCAACTAATAGTTAGCATGGCTACACACACAGTGCAAACATCTGTCTTCGATGTTTCGTCTGTATTTGCATTAAAGTAGCCTAAACATTCATAAGACACCTGCGATGAAACTAGTAGCAAGATTTAAAGTTTCAGATGTTCTAGAAATAACCTTAAAAATGAAAATGGAATTTCAATTGTGGTAAAAAGTCATGGTTCAACCTCCTTGGTCCATGGAACCCTCAGTGTTTCAAAACCACTGAGCATGATGCCTGTCTTGCTCTAATGTGCGAAACTACCAGCAGAAGAGTTAAACGATTTCCCCAGCTGCTAATTGTTTAGCTTGTCTGTTGTTCAAAAGGCACTCGGTGGACATACTACAGTGCCACCATCAGTGCTTTCCTCTCAGCTTGGCAGTAAATGTCTCGCCAGTGACATCTGGCAGCGCTCTCCCTGGGGACAGAGCATTTTAGCACTTCATAAATTTCTAACAAGGTTTCAAATTGCGGCCGTTTCCATCCGTTTTTGTCCCCTCAGCCGCATGCACTCATAAAGTAATATACACTAAAATGCATGCACATGGATGAATATACAGTAGGCATGACAGAAATACATATCCAAAACAATGCAAAAAATAATGCTTTCTCATCTCATGTTCTAATAGAGTTCAGAACATAGAGAATACAGAGGAGTTTAGAAACCTTTACAGACTTATTTTCTTAAGCCCAATGATGTAGTGGGTGTCAAAAGCAGAGCTTTTTATCAAGGGCAACTGAGGTTCCCATAACAAAAGCCACGCCATTATGCACACCAGCATTTCCTAATCTGTGAATAATAAATATTAAATATACACGCAAAGTGCACTTGCTAATATTAAAATTAAATTAAACATCATTAAAAAATGGTATTTTATCAACGATAAACTTAAAAACAGCTTGAGCTTGCACCAAATAGTGTCAATACCACACAGTAAATTATCTTAAACACTGTTCAACCTGTCCTTGATTAATTGTCTATTACACAGATAATTACAGTTAACACTTTAATCACAGATCTTGGCTGATGTGTAACCCGATGTGGTCTTCTGCTATTATAGCTTATCTCCCTCAAGATTTATGTGTTATGAATTGCTTATGTGTTGTGAGTGCCTACGACTTTGCATACTTCTTCATGAAAGAATGCATTTTATACAAAGAATTAAACAAACCATTTTACAAGGCAAAGTACAAAACGAGGTTAAGTTACTAAAGTGTCACACAAACTTCACCTTCACTTATGCTGACATCTGACATGGCATGTTTTCGAGACCAAAACACAAAATATTCACTAAACAGGGGGCACACGTCACAACCGAACTACTGTACATCAACAAACGTCCAACAAAAACAGCCCGATGATCCTTACAATCTTTCTTCAAAGACTAGCCAGGCCTTAACTTATCACCTTGCTGCTGCACCCCGAGGAGATATTCAAAATTGGCATCGTTATTCACGTGCCGAACCATAAAGACATTAAAGTGACACTGTTCAATAATGCATCAGGTGCCTCCATTATTAAATAAGATTTCAAACCTATTTTTAGTTCAACCTAGCAATAAAACAATTGTCTTTAGAATAGTAAGGGTATCTGTGAACAACTCTTTAATTTTGGAGGGATGGGTAAATAAAAGTAGCCTTATTACAGGAGATGAATGTAATGGTAAACCACTGAGATCCCAAGTCTAACTGATCTATTGGAAAAACTGGGAAAATTATAAAAGAATTACATTTCTGTGACATACAGCAAAAAGAAAACCCTCACAATATTTTTATGGCTTCCAGGAAAAACATACTGAAAATGTATTTTCAATTAATTTATTTCAACATGTCAAATAAAGAAAATGTTGTGGACATTTTATCATAAAAATGACTTTTTTATGTTACCCAGTAAGAATTTTTGTGTTGGTTTCTTTACAGAGAACCAACAAAGGATCTATCTTCTTGTGCTCATGACCTTGAGGTTACATAGGATGTCTCTATGTGATGCTCGTCTGCTGGCTTTTCTTTTTCACTCTCTGTTTTGGCAGTCCTACTGACCATGGTTATGTTTGAAATCTCCCATTTTGTTTTTGTCTGTATCAGACAGGTGGTTTCCATCACAACTAATGGAGATCTCATTACAAAAGTTAATCAAGAGAGTCCAGAGCATTTGCCTGTATCCCAATAACCTGAACACTCTAGGAAAGAAGCTTTTTCATAGTTGGTTTTAAGTCCCATTGCCTCAGGTGCAAGACCAGTCTGGTTCAAGACCTGCTGTTGTTACAGTCCACACATCATCCATACACACAGAGATGGGAAAGCACAAAGATCTTGGTCCTGCCTTGCTCCAACACTTTAGCTTTGGTAAGGCAATCTTAAGTACAGTAGCAGCTGATGTCAAGCCAACAGAAAGAGAATCTCCTTATGAGTAGCAAATGTAGTAATCACGTCAGCGTTCTGCTTGTAGCCATAGATCTACAGTGCAACCACTGTTAATCAAACATGAAGCCAGAAAAAAACTGCATTATTGCTACATAAGTACTGCATCAGTCAACGATGGTTGTGAATCACAGATAGACTGTTGATCCAGTTCAGTTAGATTTTTGGACGTTGCATTTTTCGATTCAAATCAATAGCACAAAGCCGTCCAAAGCCGTTATAGTTTTACACTAATAAAAGTGCCTGATCCTGATTCTAAGAAACACTGAAATGTTGTGTAATTGTTTAAAGGTCACGTCTCATAAAAAGTGATAATATTTTTTTCCTGACAAACTTCTGCACCATACTTCAGTCTAGTAGGTAGCGCAGTAAATTAAAAAGAAGAAGATAAAGTATTTGTTGAAGTGTGCAAATAATGTGGTATATTTAAATATTTATTTGAATTGACCAAAAAAAAAAAAAAAAACATAGATTGAGTCGACTGCAAAGTCTCATAGCCCTAGTGCAAACTTTTTTGATAGTCTAGATATAACAGTAATAAAAAAAGTTTTATTAACAATAAAATAATGGATTGGAGCCCTATATTTGACATTTTTTATATTACCTTCTTCAACTCCCCACAAGCATAGTACTGAAGGAAATATAACTAACAACATCAGGAGGTAGAACAAGCCAGTTCTTTACACTATAAATGTAACCACTTTACTCTGGCGGACATTGTTTTGAAATTGATACATATTTAAAAGGGATCACATGTTTTATATAATACATGGCAAAAGAATTTATGGTCACAATACTCAACAATTTAGCTGGGCTGTTGAAATACTTTAACAAGATTGGTGTGATATGATGAGGTGGAGGACCAGTGCTCATTCTGAAAGCGTATCGACCCTTGGAAAGGCTGTTCTTCACCACTGATGTAAAATTCTGACTGCAGGAATCAAAGTGCTTTTCACTGTACTGATGATAAAAGAGAGCAGGGTTTGTTTATGCCAGGAGCCTGAGAGCCTGCCAGTCCTAGCCAACCTCAAAGTGAATATTCAGCCATTGTTTAAGTCCAGAATTCTAAAAGCAAGGCAAGCAACAGTTAAATATGTGAGAAATATGTATACAGCAAGTTATAAACTGGTTTAAAATACTGCGTCGTTCTTAGAGGTTATGCAGACTTGATATTGGCTTTGGTAAAAATAATGAGGTCATCAAATATTTACAAAAATAGTAGAAGACAATTGTATAAGGACCAACGAAAAGAAAAGAAATGAAAAGAAAATGCAATTAAATGTGCAAACCTAAGGCGTGTCAAACAGCCTGGATTTAAAACCAAGCAAGCAGTTGCACATAAGGCCAAGGTGATTTCCACGTAACTTGGACCTGAAGTTTTCCTATTTCCTCATCGCTAGTACTAGTAGTGTAGTCATGTCGCAACCATGGCCTCACACGCACTGTATAGACTATAGATCTTTTGCAGTCACGTGGCTACCATAATACAATATCAATCACAACAGTGGATGCAGAAGCACTCTTAACTGACTTTAGGCTACTACCTACTTTTCTTCATAATTATGCTCAAAGTAGCCAAAAAAAACACACAAAAGGATTACCTGGTGGTTATCTGATTACCTACTACATTACCTGATGCTTTACCACACAGACAAGAGAGTAACCTAGCAAATGAGATCTTCTGTCCTGCTGATTATTTTCATGTATAGTCACATTGTGGTGAACTTTATAACTTATTCAAATGAGAAACAAGTGCGTGATGGGTGAAGAAGGTAATAAGGATATTCATTTGTAGAAGTTTAATTTATTATAATATTGTGATTCAGTGAGTCCTGAATTAGGTGGTGCTTGCTAGAGATAGTGTTAGCTCATTCAGTGCTTTGTTGTTGCAAATGAGAATTGATATACAGACAAGGCAATATTAACTAACACTTACATTTCAATTTTCCCAATTAATAGATAATGACCTTGTCTAGGATTGAATCACAAATAGCATAAAATCCAAAGCTATTGCACTATGTAATGTGTAGAATCCCTTGTTTCACACACCAATAAGGGCCCTTGATAAGGGGTTAGAGAGGGATTTGGGATTCAGCCTTGAGGTAGAAGCTAGTTAGCCTGGCTCCATTTTTGGTATAGAAAAATTAATCATGTACTATTTCTTCAGTCCGTTTTTCTTATATACTCCAATCAGTACAGCCAGCTGGCTTGGGTCTTGTACTATTGGTCTGGTGTCAAAAAGCTCCAATGCTGGATGGCCATCCAGCCACTTAACCATGTGATTTCAGGACTGTCACTAGGATCTGCTGGCTTTTTTGGAAATATCTTGCTTTAGATATTTGATCATGACCTGTTCTGGGACAAAGCCACCTTGTGTTGCCCACTCCATCTGCTGTTGTGGTCTTTAAATAATGAGCTAAGACATAAACGTGTCACATATTTTGCTCTTATCTCAGACAGAAGGAGGCGAATGTTTAATGCTTTAATAATGATTCGAGTACAGGGTTTCTGCATCTGTCATTAAAGGAAGTACTGTACGCATGTCTATTAATTAAGTTGCAGATTCCAAAAGTTCTTAAGAAAAAAAACTAAACAAAAAAAACAGAGAGCTTATGCACTCACATGGGCTGATCTACCACAAAACAGATTAAGCTTTTGTCTAGCCAACTTTGGTAAAAGTTTCAAACTTTAGCCATAATTGTAGCCTTGAACATGTGCACTTCTGCTGATTTCCACTTTAAATCTTCTTCTTCATTGCCGAGTTACCAGCATTGTCTGCTGATGTGGCCATCAGGTCCAGAAATGAACTGCTGGAACTGATTATTGAAACACATTAGAGTCTGTTTCTAAATTCTGTTTGGCTCCCGTGAATTATGTACTTTTAATGCACTGTTGCATTTCTACTAACAGGTCTTACATTTGATCCATGTCTGATGAAAGTTCCTCATCTTCTGCCTATTTTTGCTCCTGATGCTGCACCACAACAAAGGAAGCTTACCTTTGTCTTCACAGTGGACTCTGCAGGAATGCTTTTAGCTCACTACTTTGCCATAGCTGCACAGTGTTATTGGAAGGTGCTTAATAAAAGATAATAATTTCATATCCCAGATGGAATGTTTTACAGATGGACAATGACATTTTGCTGCAGTTACGGAAGGCTTTGTAACTCCTTGGCTTAGATTTTCAGGTTTTAAATTATGTGGACATCCATCATGTCCATCAGGGTGGCGTTCTCAAAAAAATGAATATATGAATGTGTATATGCATAGTGCCCTGTTCTGGACTGGCATCCCATCTAGGGTTAATTGGCTTACATCTGAAATGCTGGCCTCCCAGGAACTCCTTTCGTGGCCCAAACATGTGCAAATAGCTTTGACCAAGGTTAGGACTATATATGGGAGATGTGGCAATAACTCCCAGCCACGTTCCTGTAATGTGCATGTAGTGTTGATGAATGACAGTGTGTTCAGTTCCCACGAAAAGATGCGTCTCTTCTGCAAGTGGGCGACAAGTTATCCATCGACAAGTTATCCATTGGCGCAGGATTGTCATTTACAGATATACAGCATTCTCCAAAACGCTTTCACGATTCAAATGTTTTACTGCGACTAAGAGTCTCATCACCATACTGTGCTGTCTTGTGTAAATGTCAAACAGTTTTACGCATTCATTCACAAAAAAAAAAATTCCTGGTTTCACTTAAACTCCCCTTATACATTTTAGCAAAGAACATCATTACACATTGTTTGACCCTACTTGTTGTTCAATGCAATTTTTGGCTTTTCACTACAATACATATCTAGCATCCTTAATCACAGTGGACAAAATGGCATTGCTGACGCTTTTTACCCTTGCTTTTGTGACAAAACCCAACAAACTATATGGACAACTATGAGATGAAAACAAATAGACTGTATTAAGTGCACCTACACAAACTAGCATATACATTAGCACAGAAAAGCATATGCCATGAAGTTAAGCCGACATTAAACAGCGAGCCTTAATCTTGGCTCTGAGTTACATTACGATTCACTGATCTGTCATATTGCTGGGCTGCTGAGATCAGTTTCACCATTTTATAGTCAAAGGTTTTTTTATATTTCAACAGCAAGGGAGAAAGGACATCGAAAAATCCTTGTACTCAATCTGCAATCTTGTTACTTAACCAAAATGTGTAACTATTTTAAAAACAGCATCATTTAATTACACTATAACCATCCTTGCATGAAATAGGACTGCTTGCAAAAAAAAAAAAAAAAAAAAAGAACATAAAAACGCAGTGTGTGTGACTGAGCAAGTACTTATCGTTTATTACAGAATCCTGTCACTGCTGTTGAGCATTAAAGCTAATCGGTCTTAGATTGCACATTATCACTGTTAACCATATGGTATGCACCATATGCACATGCAACTAAACAAGCTGTTTTGGTGGGATGAGGGCACTATATTGTTGAAATGGCTTATTTTGAATCAGTTAAACGAGCTGCACTCATGCATGTACGAAACAGTTCTACACCAGACTATTAAAATTTTGGGGAGGATGGCAAATTAGAAACAATACTTAAATGGTTTTCTATAAAGCTTTATGTGCTTGGTTCATTTTATCTAATGGAAGACTTAAGAATGGGAATAGAACTGAAAAATTATACAATTAAATAAGTAAAATCCAGACATAACACATTTATATACATACATCACCTCCCTTGTGCCACCTCAGAGCATGACGACACAAGCCCTCTTGGGGTAGTCTATGGGGTCTGGCCCCAGGAATTCGGCAACAGCTTATTTAGGTGTTGTGTGTTGTGGGGTTAAGCCTCTGTTGATTGGACTTGTTTGTCCGGGTCACTCCATTTGTTGGATTGAGATCTGGGAAGTTTGGAGTAGCCTTGGCCTCTTTGTTTGCGGGACCCCATGCACTGAGGTGGCAGGCTGTGGTGCACTGGGTGTTCTGGTGCTTTTTTATTGTGGCCAGCACAGATCTGGGAAGTTTGGAGTAGCCTCGGGTTCTTTGTCTGCAGGACCCCGTTCACTGAGGTGACAGGCTGTGGTGCACTGGGTGCCTTTTTATTGTGGCCAGCACAGACTTTTTTCAGTAAGTTATACTTTATTATTGTTGTAGTATTAGACAGAACAATCTGACCTTTGGTTCGCACAGGCATGGGTGATCCTTGAGTGCTCATGTTCCTGTAACCAGGTTAATGGTTTAATGGCATTTAAAAATTGTTCTATTTATCATGGAAGCGCAGAGAAGGCGCTGGACTACATCTCCCACTGGTATATCGGCCAAAGGGACGTGGCCAACCACTGAAAGTGGCTCTCCAGCCCTGTCCAGACCAGCGGACAAGGGTATAGCCCTTGTAAAGCAAGTGTGCCAACCAGAACAATACAATCAAAAACTTACCAGCACTGCTTAAACAAGAGGCCAACGAAGCAGCCTCCCCAGCAAAGCCAGAAGACAAGAAGGAGGCATCATGTGTCTAGCCAGCTTCTGTCTCTAACTCTCGTGAGGAAATCTTTTCCCCGCCCTGACACTGACCTGCTGAGAACGTTTATCTACCTCACTGGCCCGTTGATAACTTTGCCATTTTGCCTGACTCAGGACCTCATGCCACTTCACCACTCTTCCGGCGGGCATCGCTCCACTGCTTTGCACAGGGAACTTTGATCCCTATCTTGGAAGTGTGATCATACTCAAAAGTCATGGTTTGGTACATTTAGTACAGTAAAGTGAAAAAAAAGAGGACAATAAAAAGACATGAGTGCACACTTTCCTTGTCAAGTACCCCCCGATTGGCTAATATATTGGTCAACTTTACTCCCTTTATTTCATCCACTTGTCTTTGCCCGTTGCTACTGTAGTTCATTAGAAAACCAAAATGTTCCCGAACAAAAGACATGAGCAATATTCGTGAAGAATGAAAACAAGTAGTTTGTGTTTTGAATAATTTTACTTACTTACTTGTGCTGAGCAACTAAACCCTAATTTTAAAAATGAAACCTTATTTTATTCACATTTTATATTATTTACATTTCGGTAGACTGACTGTAAGTGCCTAAGATCATAACGTGCACAACACGAATCAAAGCCCCTGTACCAAAAGGTAGGTAATAGATACTCGCACTATTACATCCCTATTCACAACCGACATCAATCCCTCTGTTTGCTTCATGAGGTCAGATGCCCTGGTTTCTAATGACTGTCCAGGACCCTCATAGGACTTTATTTGTTGTGCGTTGGGAGTTGGATCTTGGCTCCAGGAAGGCACTGGACGTACACCTGGTTTTTCGCTGTAGCTGCATTCTAAGTAGCCTGAACTTAGTTCCCTGCGAAGTAGACTGCAGATCAGTCATTGCTCCTCATTGAAGTGGAAGATAAAAATTATGTTTGAAAATAATTTTATTTATTTATTTTCATTATTACCGAGGATAACACAATATTAATAAGGCACAATAAGAATTTGTAACTAAGATAATATTTAATTAAAATTAAAAAATAAATGTAATTAATGAGTACTTATTATTACATAGACTAGTTATCTGTATAAAATAATAATTATTTCTCCACACATCTTTTAAATTAATCAAATAATTTGTGCATACGTTATACACATTTTAATGGTATATGTTGCATTAAAACATATACCATGTTTCAATGCAATATCGTATCAGTTGTGTTTCAATAAATATTCAGTATTTAATTTTAGTAGTGTGTAATTTCCACAGTAGCAGCAACAGATATCTGAGGTGCTTATGTTACCAGGGTAACGTACAGAGAAAGTGACGTATGTGCTGGTGGCGACAAAGGGTGTTTCCGAATAGAGGGATTTTGTTGAAGGACGTTCCTTTAACCGTCATTCTCTACACAGGGAGCATGAGAGAACCCTTTAAAGTACTGTACACTGTGGAATGGAACACAGCCTGTGTCTTTGTCTTGCTTTTGTTGTGTTTATCATGTTTTTATGCTTGCTAAGAGTCCTGATTACAGTTCACAGTCTAGTTCCTGTTCCTGTCAACAGTCTTTGTGTTTGCATCTATCTGTGCGCTTTATTCATATCATATACCTTTCTAGCTATATCATTATTTTGTTATTATCTGGCTTCATGTGATTAATTTATAAAAGAAAAGAAAATATATGAATTTTATGTGCAATATAATAATAATAAAAAAAGAAGAAGAAGACGAAGAAGAAAAAGAAGAAGAAGAAGAAAACGGAGAGCATTTTATCTTAGTGGTTAGCACTGTCGCCTTGCACCTCCCGGGCCTGGGTTTGATTCCCGGACTGGGTCTGTGTGCATGGAGTTTGCATGTTCTCCCCATGTTTGGTGGGTTTCCTTCCTACAGATTAGGCTAACTGGCGTTCCCAAATTGCCTGCTGTATGTGAATGAACATGTATGTGTGTGTACCCTGCGATGGACTGGCACCCTGTCCAGGATGTACTCTGCCTCAAGTCTGCTGGGATAGACTCCAGGCCCTCAGCGACCCTGTATACAGGATAAAGCGCTATAGACGATGAGTGGGTATCAGGAGGATCTCCAAGCATGAGGCGGGAATTTGCGTGACAGTTTTAAAATGAAAAAAAATTGACAGGGTTAGTGGAGCAATGGGACACAAATCAACACAAATGATGAATTTTATCTTTAATTGCATCATCCTCATGGCATCCAAATAACTACATAGGAATCGTGTACTGGACATTTCCTGTTTCTTCATGTTTTTGGGACTGGTTTCTGCCTCTCTGCTCTGCATAAAGGCTGATAAACAGCGATGCCACTATGGCGTAGATGTTCTACCACATCAGGCAGATCCTGGGCCTGGGGTGATTAAGGCAATGCTCAGCACACAGCCTAAGGGATCTTTAGGTCGACTGAGCAAGGACTAGTGGGAGCTAGCAGGGATAAGGGACAAGGAACAGGTCTGGAGTGAACAGGACAACGTTTCATCCAACGCGAGCACACTCTTCCTGCGTGCAGCTCCCCCACGGGCCTGAGCTCGTGCAGGCACTTGTCAAATGACTGTTTCCCAATTTGCTTTCATGAATATTAAGCAGGACATGACAGACAAAAAAAAGAGCCTGCCGTCTGTTCGTCTGTGATCTGTGTAGACAGATCGGCGCTCTGATGTTAACTGTGGGGGGTGTGTGGATGGGGGAGCTCTGATTCCCGTTGTCACATTCTAAACGGATGAACGTGAGCGGCTCGTTAAGAGCACGTAGAAACTGCAGTGCGTTCACTGGAGCTGGAGTTTGAGCTGCACAAACGAGTCTGTTAGTGAGATGCCAAAACGCAAATGGGAGAAGAAAACAACTACTTAGGCTACCACAAACCTCAAAGATAAAGAATGAGTGTTGCCTACAGGACTTCTAATTAGAAAGCAATAAATTTTACAGTTTACTTTGAAAATATGATCTAATCAGTATCATAACCAGTATTATTTCAAAATCATGTTGTTGCTCCTGATTTTAACCCATGATAACCACATTCTCATGGATTTAGCCTTTGTGAAGTCTTATCGGACTGTTTTTAATCAAACCAGTCAAATCCTGGTGTCCTCCAAAGAAAGGCCTATCAGTGAATGGTGAATAGGAATGAGATTAGGATGCTAAATCACCTTCAGTGTGAGGTCAAAAACCATCTCTGTCAAGCCACAAAAAGGCTTTTATCAAGTGGCTCAAAGAAGACAGAAGAAGTCTATGAGCCCCGAGTCCGGACGAACTGGCTCTCTTTGGTTAATGTGAGCATCTTTACAAGTAAGTATCCGGTCTTCATTGGTGCCAGCGTGGATCAACAAGGGCCATTAGTGTGCACCAATTCGGCTCCGGATAGGGATGCGTTTCTCTCACCGCCAAGCCAGACTACTGCGGTTTCAGTGAAAGAGAGAAAGGAAGGCTTATTAGCTCCTCAGTGTCGCCTTTGTTGAGGTGCAGGTGTTGATTTCCATGTCTTTCGGGCACATCCGTCTGGTTTGACTTGCTAAGGCGAGTGCCCAGTCCACCTGTTTTTTTAACTGCAAATTCAGAACAGATTCTGTCTTCGAACCCAATTTCAGGAGATTTGCAGTTATAATGATCATACACAAATGTTAAAGGTAGTCTCATTTAAGTTAAACATGCTAATGTCCTAACATACTGATGTAATAACCAGGGTGTGTATATATGCATGCCTGTTATGTCTATATCGAAGTTCATCTTGAAGAAAATGTATTGTATTTAGATAATGAGCCCAAGGAGGACATTCTCCAGGAAGGATGTCAGTAATTACTTGGGCAAATTTGTATGTTGTGGGCAAAAATACATGCACACACAACAAAGCCCCCCTTTAATAATGTAAACAATCAAAATCTGTTTTGTAATATATCAACAGATTTTTATGCCATACAAAAAAGATTCTTCTGTCATAGCATATAGCAGATAGCATAAAGCTGATATCATCCCCATCATCAATATGAATTCAGTCTGGAACATAAACTAAATTATATAACATCTCAAAAAAAAACTCCAGCACCAAAAGTAAAAAAGGTGTAAAGCCTGTAACCCCATCACCTATTAAAAAATACACAAAAAGCCCTTATAAGGTTATGTTGCATGGAACGTGACTATAGGGTTACGTTGCATGGTTTGGTGAAACTTCGTAGAGATAAAAACCCATAGCCACACTGAGCTTAGATGTAGATATTACATGTGGATATAATATGTTCCCATGCAGTGCTGTAAGCTCAGGTAGTTCTAAATGTACTTATCTAGAAGTCTTATGTAAGCTCTTTAAAGATAACTCATAGTATCTAAGGTCATTGATGTCTTGTGCAAAGAACATCTTATCTTTCCTAACATATTGAAATAAAGTGCACAGATATAGCTGATTTTGAAATTTAAATATCTAAGTCTTCTTGGCATTAATAAACAAAATACACTTACAGATAAGACATTTCTGTAATCCACAAAGTGTTCCCTTTTTCTGAGAACCTGACTGAATTGACATGGTTAGGAGACATTTCTTTATCTGTTTAGAAAACTAGTTAGATTGATTGATTGATTGATTGATTGATTGATTTATTCAGGGCATCAATAAATCAAACACCAATAACAGAATTGAAAAGAACTGTCACTAACAATAGCACACTGAAAGTAAAATTATCCTACTATAAAATGTAAGACCTAAATAGAATTACACAATCATTTCTTACAGCAAATAATAACAATAATAAGGTTTATGAAATGTTTTCTAAATTCATGACTAATAATAAACAGGTAAGAATAATTACAGTTTAAAAAAAAAATAATAAATAAAAAAAAAAAAGAAAAGAAAAAAGAAAAC
>JAOTRS010000022.1:10858199-10868444 GCA_028565755.1 Dinotopterus cunningtoni
TTTGAGTTCATCTCATTAAAAATGGGAGCAAAAACAAAAGTGTTGCGTTTATATTTTTGTTCAGTATATATATATATTTTAGGAAACCCACCAAGCACGGGGACAACATGCAAACTCCATGTTCCATGCACACAGACCCCGAGCACCATCGAACACGAACCCTGGAGGGACACGGCTACAGTGCTAACCACCACACAACCGTGGAACAATAATGTAGAATTTATTATGCATTTAATAATACAATAATGATTAAATCGTATACTGTTTTTATTTAAATGTTTTTGTTTCAAATGACAGTACAGTGAACAAGAATAACAAGAGGCGGTCAAAGCATCGTGAATCAGGATATTTCTGACGGTTGTGAATTGCAGATAAATGCCGAATGTACAATGCTAATACTTCAGTCATTGCTGCTTGACGTAAAGAGGCTTTACACAGCTGACAATAACTTTTGCTGTTAGCTTTATTCAATTGGTAATTACAATCTGCAAGGAAAGTGTTTCTGATGCTATAAAGGTTGCAGGAATTGCATTTCTTTGTAGTTAATCCAAATTGTGACCAATCTCAGGGTTTACTATTTTGCAATGTAAATAAGAACCCCATATAATAGTGAACAAGATCAAGGTTAAATAGTGATACATGTTTAAAAGTAAAGTTACCTGTATTTATGCAACATTGTGTTCATAATCTGCCTAACTGTTATATGAACCTCACAGTAAATTTTGAACACCAGCCATATCTAAATGGCTGGTGTTCAAATGCCTTTTCAAGTTTACTGCATTTTTTCTCCCTGATTTATTTCTTTAACGTGGACACCTATCCTCCCCCATCCCGTGGACCCACCACCTGCGAGAGGAACCGATGGGATTGAATGCGTTGCTATTTGGGTGGCAGTGAAGGCTGAGGGCCTCAACGGACCAGACCCGGTCAGCAGAAGCTGGCTCTGGGGACATGGAACGTCACTTCTTTGTGGGGGAAGGAGCTTGGAGCTGGAGGTGGATCGTTATCAGTTAAATCTGGTAGGGCTAACCTCGATGCTCAGCCTTGGCTCTGGATCCATACTCCTGGATAGGGGTTGGACTTTGTGCTTCTTCAGAGTTATCCAGGGTGTGAGGCGCCAGGCCGATATGGGGATATTCACGAGTCTCCGACTGGCTCCCTCAACATTGGACAAGAAGGTCGCCTCTCTACGCCTAAGGGGCCATGGGGGGGACTCTCACTGTTGTCTGTGCTTATGCACCGAACAGCAGTTCAGAGTATTCTGCCTTTTTGGAGACTCTGAATGGAGCCCTGCATCGTATTCCAGTAGGGGAATTCCATAGTCTTGCCGGGGGACTTCAATGCACATGTGAGCAATGATTGAGGTACTTGGAGAGGCAGGGGTGGGAGGAATGGCCTCCCCGGTCTTAATCAGAGCGGTGTTTTTTTTTTTTTTTACTGGATTTCTATGCTAGTTATGGATTGTCCATAACAAATACCATGTTCGAGCATAGGGATGCTCATAAGTCTACATGGTACCAGACCAACTTAGACTGAAGGTCATTGATCGATTTCGTGATCGTATCATCTGACCTGCGGCCGTATTTCTCGGATACTTGGGTAATTGGGTCAGGTGGCAGGGGAGGCCACTTCCGGGCGGTAACAAGGTGCTTCTGGAAAAACATCCGGCACCTCAGGAGGGGGAAACGGGAACCCACCCAAGCTTGGTACTCTTGCAGGAATCCTGGAAGGGGCTTGGAAATATGCCCATCCAGTCTACATGTGTTTTGTGGATTTGGATTTTTTGTGGATTTTGTGGAGTTGGAGAAGGCATATGATCGAGTTCCCCGGGATTTTCTGTGGAAGGTACTGCGGGAGTATGGGGTAAGGGGGTCACTCCTCAGGGCGATCCAATTCCTTTACGCCGAAAGTGAGAGATACGTTTGGGTTTTGGGCATTAAGTCGAACTTGTTTCCATTGGATGTGGGCTGTGCTCAAAACTAAGGATTGCATTGCTGTTTTTTGCAGATGATGTGGTCCTGATGTCATCATCAGTCTGTGACCTGCAGCTTTTGCTGGATCGGTTTGCAGCTGAGTGTGAAACGGGTATGAGGATCAGCACCTCGAAATCTGTGGCCATGTTTCTCAGCAGGAAACCAATGGATTGTCTAATCCAGGTAGGGAGCGAGTCACTACCCCAAGTGAAGGAGTTTAAGTATTTCAGGGTCTTGTTTACGAGTGATTGCACAGTGGAACGTGAGGTTGGCCGGAGAGCATTATATATTGCACTCGCTTTATCGCACTGTTGTAATGTAAAAAGGGGGTTGAGACAAAAGCTCTCAATCTACCAGTTGATCTTCGTTCGACCCTCACCTATGGAAATTAAATAAAAATTTTATTTATCACATACACAGCCATACACAGTACGATATGCAGTGAAATGCTTATACGACCGTTCGTGACCATTAAACTCTAAATTATCAATAGAAATAAAAATAAATTAGGGAATGGAAATGAATAAAATATAAAGAAGAAGATGATGATGATAAGAACAGAATGTAAAATATAAAATATGGGATATAGTAATGAAAAATATTTTTTAATAAAAACAACCTAGCTGTACAAAATATACACAGTCTGTTCTGCATGGTGCTGTTCCTGAACCAGGTCGTGATGTTTCCCATAAGGATGCTCTCTATGATGCAGGAGTAAAAGTTCCTGAGCACCCTGGAGGGCAGTTTGAAGTCTCTTAAGCGTCTGAGGTGATAGAGATGCTGCCAGGCCTTTTTTACCACGGTGTTGTTGTGACAGGACCATGATAGGTCCTGCGTGATGTGAACACCGATGTATCTGAAAGGTTGATGAAGGGGGTCTGGTAGTTCCTCTCCTACTTAGTACTGAAGTCCACCATCAACTCTTTTGTCTTGCTGACATTTAGAAGGAGATTGTTCCTCTTGCACCAGTTCTCCAGATTTCCAATCTACTCCAGGTAGGCCGTGTCATCGTTGTAAGAGATCAGGCCCACTACAACGGTGTCGTCAGCAAACTTGATGACGGTGGTGGAGTTGGTAGTGGCCACGCAGTCGTAAGTGTACAATGAGTACAGCAGGGGGCTCAGAACACAACCCTGGGGAGCCCTAGTGCTGAGGGTGAGGGAGGCTGATGTCCACCCATCCTTACTGCCTGTGGTCTGCCAGTCAGGAAATTGGAGATCCACTGACACAGAGATGAGCAGAGTCCCAGGTGCTCCAGCTTGGTGAAGTGTGGAGGGAATTATGGTATTAAATGCTGAGCTGTAGTCGACAAAGAGCATTTTAACATAATTCCCCCTTCTAGTGGCCTTGAGCAAGGCCCTTAACCCTCAACTGCTCAGATGTGTAATGAGATAAATATGTAAGTCGCTCTGGATAAGAGCGTCTGCCAAATGCCTAAATGTAAATGTCCAGGTGGGTGAGTGATGTGTGGAGGAGATGAGAGATGGCATCATCTGTGGAGCAGTTTGGACGGTATGCAAACTGAAGTGGATCTAGTGTGCCGGGTAGTGAAGAGATGATTAAGTCTCTGACCCGCCGCTCAAAGCACTTCATCACTTCTGAGGTGAGGGCTACAGGGCGATAGTCATTGAGGGAAACAGGATGGGTTTTCTTCGGAACAGGAACAATGATGGACTCCTTAAAACATGTGGGGATCACCGAATGAGATAAAGAGAGGTTGAATATCTCTGTGAACACAGGTGCTAGCTGGTCTGCGCAGGCTCTGAGGACTTGACCTGAGATGTCGTCTGGTCCTGCTGCTTTTCTGCTCTTCACTCTCCTGAAGGCTCTCCTCACGTCATGCTTGGAGATGATGAGCGCATTTCCGGTCCTGGCATTTTCTTTCTGTCAGCAGCCGATGGTGCCACTAGCATTAGCATTGCTAGCGTCTTTACCTGCAGCCTCGAAGCGAGCATAGAATGTGTTCAGGTCGTCTGCCAGAAACCTGTTCGCGTTTGTCATATGGGATGTTGGTGTTTTGTAGTCCGTTATTGTCCATAGTCTCTGCCACAGGCTCCTGGAGTCACTCTGTTGGAACTGTGACTCTAGTTTCCTCCCGTAGCGTAGATTCGCCTCTTTCACCACCTTCCGGACATTGTATGACACAGTCTTTTGCGGGTTCATATCACCCGACGCAATTCCCGCGTTATAGGCAGCGGTGCGAGATCTCAGAGAACGTCGCGGATGCTTTTATCCACCCACAGCTTCTGATTTGGAAACGTTTTGATAGACGTTGTTTGTACGGTATCATCCGATAGTTTCCCGATGAATCCCACAACTGCTTCCGTAAACACATTGATGTCATCAGAGCTTCGCTGGAACATGTCCCAGTCTGCGTCATCGAGTGCATCCTATAGCGCGGCCACCGATTGGTCCGTTTAGCGCACGACCTCCCTCTGAACCGGAACTTCCTGTCTAAGCCTTTGTTTATATTTTGGCATGAGGAAGATGGCGGCATGGTCGGATTTCCCAAATGGGGGGCGAGATTGTGCCTTGTAGCCGTCTTTGATTGTTCTGTAGCAGTGATCCAGAGTCCTTTCACCCCTGGTTGGGCAGGTGATGTGCTGATGAAAGTTTGGCGCTGTGCGTTTGAGGTTGGTGAGTGTTAAAGTCCCCCGCCACAATAAGCGCAGCGTCCCAGTGTTATGTCCGGTGCTGTGCGAGTGCCTCATGCAGCTCGCATAAGGCAGTGTCCGTGTCTGCTTGCGGCAGAATATAAACGGCACTGATTATGACCGATGTAAATTCCAGAGGAAGGTAAAAAAGACGATATTTGATGGACAGTAGTTTCAGGTTAGGTGTGCAGGATCGTGTGAGAGGAACAATGCTCGCACTGTTGCACCAGCTGTTGTTCACCATTAAACACACGCCGCCTCCCCATGACTTCCCCGAGTCTTGTGTCCTGTCCATGCGGTAAACCGAGAAGAACTCGGTCTGGATGAAGCTGTCTGGATGGGGTGGTCCGGCACCGCTGGGTTCAGCCATGTCTCGGTGAAACAGAGGAGATTGCACTCCCGAATGTCTCTCTGGAATCTACAATCCTCTAATTAATTTCCTGTTTAAACAACTGCAGATTCCACTCTCATTTTAAACAATGGACATAATACAAGGTTATTGGGAGAAAGTGCCATTCCACCAAAATCTATCAACATGAGTTGAGAGGAAACTGGTTCAGATGGTCAGCAATAATTCACGAACCACGAATGCACAGGCTGGAACGCCTGCAGGAAAATGTTGGAACACCAGTGTCACGGTCTACAGTCAAGTGAGGTTTAAATCACCATGGACTAAACGGCTGCTGTCCAAGAAATACGCCTTTGATGCAAAATCTATGCCTTCAAACTCAACTAAAGTATACATTGACGACAAAAAAACAGAGAACCAGGAATTAAGGAGAAGCAGCATTGGGTCATGACCGAAAAGACAAGATAACGCAAATATAAGCGTTTAGAGTTCCCTCCTGGAACTGCTACTCCCGCGACTGCGATTTTGGATTGGCGGTTGAAGATGGATGGATGGATAATGATTTGAGGTTATTGTTTCATTATCTCTGCAACTCCACCGGTATGATGCTATCATCACCATGAACAAGTTGCTATAGCATTCTTGAGGTTGAATGCTGCTTCTCCTTTATTCCTCCAAACATACTGTTTCTCTGGTCAAAACATTCCTTTTTTGTCGTCAATGTATACTTTAGTCGAGTTTAAAGGCATAGATTTTGCATCAAAGGCGTATGTCTTGGACAGCAGCCATTCAGTCCATGGTGATATAAACCTCATTCGACTGTAGACTGTGACACTGGTGTTCCAGCAGTTTCCTGCAGGCGTTCCAGCCTGTGCATTCTGGTTCGTGGATTACTCCTGACCATCTGAACCAGTTTCCTCTCAACTCATGTTGATAGATTTTGATGGAATGTCACTTCCTTCCAATAACCTTGTATTATGCCCATTGTTTAAAATGAAAGTGTAATCTGCAGTTGTTTAAACACGAAGACATTAATTAGAGGATTGTAGATTTACACAAGCTATTAATCATGTGTTCCATATTGTAGGGGCTCTCTTCTGTTAAAGATGCAATTCTTTATAATTAAAAAAGACCAGTTCAGAGAAATCAATGAAAGCCCAATATTGCATGACATTCATGTCCATGTCCATAATAAGTGTATGTAAACTTCTGACTGTAACTATACTTTATGTACTTTGTTTATTGTGGTTTGAAAAGAAGGTTTTGTCTGTCTGCAGCTCTACATCCAACTGATGGCGGACATGGACGGCATACTGGACTGCTTCCGATTCGGCATCTCCTCCTCCACGAACGGGCTGGTGATCGGAGCAACGGTCATGGAAGGTTTCTATGTGGTGTTCGATCGCGCCCAGAAGCGGGTCGGTTTTGGCGTGAGCACTTGCGCCCGTAAGGACATACATTTCCTTTCATTATGGTAACTAAGCTAGTTAATAAGAAGTGTTCTGTTTTCCCTGGAGTATCTGTTTTGTATACAGCAATGTTGGGTAAATTATTCGATAAGATATTAGCTTGTAGCTAAGCTAATGTTGCAACAGGTTATTAAAAATACTCTAGAAAATTCATAAATTCATTTATTTGATCGGTGTGATTTCCAATCATATGCAGTGGTAGCTCAAGAACCTAACTGATAAGACTGAAAAGATAGTGGCTAGAATAAGTTAGTTAAAACAGACATAAATTTGAGTTTATTGTCGGATTTGTTGTTTTAATTTACTTTCCCATAATATTGTCTATGCTCTTCATTTTGGAGAGAGAAATACAGCAGAATCTGTAACAAATCCTTCAAATACATGTAAAATTTTTTGTAGCTCATAATGCTATGCTAATTCATGCACTGACAATTTTATCTAGCCATAAGAAAAAAAAACTAAAGAATTTAAAGTGCGAACACTAATTTATTTCATTTTTTTTTTCTACCCTGTTCGACACTTCTAGAAAGTAACGGCTTTCCTGTGGCGGAGATAAGCGGACCATTCCTAGCTGACGGTGTGGCGTCAGGCTGTGCAGACGGCTTTCGACTCAAGGAACCTTTAATGTGGGTCGTAGCCTACTCCCTGATGGCACTGTGTGCCCTGGTACTGCTTATCCTCCTGGTACTGATGGTTGTGCCGTGCAGGCACCGTGGGAGGGACGGAGAACTCACAGACGAGTCCTCGCTAGTACGCAATCGCATCAAATGACGCCGTGCCTAAAACCCAGCTCGAAGAAAGAAAAAAAAAAAAGACTGATCAGACCTCGGGCTGGGAAAACGAATGAAGGACACTTAACACTTAATAACTGAAATCAGGTTATTTGTTGATTGTTTAGTGATGGAAGTCTTAAAAGAGGACAGACTTTGCTTTGAAGTTATAGCACTACTGATATGGGGTTAAGATTTTGGACTTTTTTTCTTTCACCAAAGAAGCTGTTGTGATTTCTCACAAACTAATGTAAAATGTAAATTATTTGCCACTCATAGGTTTCTGTTGATTATTGTTTAGGAATGTATAAATAATCTGAGTTATGACTGAAACACTGGAGAGCAGCATGGTAATGCAGCGGTAGTTGTAGTGTTGCCACCTCGCAGCTCAGGGGTCCTTGGGGTCTCCTTAACATCTGCATGGATTTTAACTTTTCTTCCTATCTGTACGAGTTCCATTCCACCCCCCATCAGTCACCCACCCTCACCCTCACCCCCACCCCTCAGAAAAATGCAAGAAGAAGTGATTTAAATCTTAAATTGCACCAATAAATTAATGAGTGCATGCATGGTGTCCTGTGATGGACCGGCATTCTAACAAACAGACATGTGCATGCAGACATTCACTCCCAGCGTTCCTGGGATAGGCCCCTCATCCACTGAGACCTCGGGATGAAAACGCTTCTTGAAAATTAATGAAGGAATTTAGCATTGGACATCACAACAAAAAACAGTGTATTGTAAAATGTTTCATGCAAGAATTTTCCTGGAAATTGATTACACTCATTTTTAAATAATGATTATGGAAAAAAAAATTACATGTCGTCAGCTAAGGTTAAAACATAGTATTTCACAATAAGAATTATTCGTAAAAATCAACACTTTATCTTAAAAAAATGACAGGAGGTGTAGATCAGACGTTAAGCTGAAATAAGCACAAGATAAACAGATGCCAAAGAAATCGACTAGAAACTACTATATACTACTAATGATGTTACTGAGGAAGTGAATAAAATTTTATAAAGGTCACATTTTTCTATCAACTTCTGTCCAATAGATTACACAGAGGAGCTTGAAATGAAGGTTCACCCCTCTGTCTTTAGATTTCAGTGCTTTATTTTAGATGATGTGAGTACTTGATTGTGTGTGATTATAGTAAATGTTATAATGTTGACATTGTACAGTGTGTAAATTTCAATCAAATCTTTATGAATGTTTTTTTTTTCCTTTCTACACAAAATGTTAGGTAAATAAAAATGTGTATATGGTGTTTATGCTTCTAAACGATCAAAAATGTTCTTGCGGATGTTTGTACTGTAAATTAGCACTGTAGCTAGATATAATTCTTTGTTTCCATCATAGTAGAGATTTTTAAGCTGTTCAACATGACTTGTCTTGTTTTTCGATGAGACCAAACTGCAAAGGGGTTCGGTATGGGTCCGAATTGTGGGGTCAGTCACTGATGTTGGACGAGAAGGCCTGGTGCACAGTCATGTTGGAGCATAAAGGAGCCATACCCAAATGTTCTCCAAAATGTCTCAGTACGGTATGCTGACGCTTTTAGAGTTCCTTTCACTGGAACTATGAGAGCGAGTCCAGAAAAACAACCTTACATCATCATAAATCCTCCTTCCACCAAACATTACCCTTGGCACATTGAAGCCAGATAAGTACCGTTCACCTGGCAACCGCCAAACTCGGACTTGTCCATAGAATTGCCAGAAAGGAAAGTGATTCTTTACTCCAGAGAACACGTCTCCACTGCAGTGGTGTAAAGCTCATCGCCACAGTCTGCTGAGTTGCTTACATTCCCAATCGCTCAGGCTAGAGATTAGTCTCTGTGTACCCTCAATGCACATGTCTCAAACCATTATATTTTTCTCTGATGTTGTGTTTATCATGTGTTAGTTTATATCAGTATTATTTTTGTCAGAAGAAGGTAAATGTCTCACACGCACAAAAGCACACACAGTGAAAACTAAAATGTATATTACTGTCTGGACTTAGATCAGCATGTACAGATCGTATAAGTATTTAACTTGCTTTATTAGTTAATTAAACCTGAGGTGTTGATTCTGGCTGTTGCATAGAGACTCTGAGACCAGATTAAACGATAGACAGTAATATATTTAATAGTGTAAACTGTTTTTTCTTTCAAACTACCTAACAAACTCTGACATTCACCTTGATAAATGTTAATAAAAATAATATATAGTAATATAATGATATAATGCAATGATGTTCAGTGGTTAAATGAGTGTCCAAACATAATATATTTCATATATTATTATTATTTCATAATATATTTCATATATTATTCTTAAATGTTCTGTTCATTTTCAACAGCTTTTAAGTTGCAGTATTTATATCTAAAATAAGGAAAATCCCCGGATTTTTTTTAATTATTATTAATTTTTAAAAATATATATTTTGGTTGAAGAATCGTGTGCCACAATTGTGATCTCAATTCCCATGTAGAAGAATCATGATTCACATTTCGGCAAGAATCGTGCAGCCCTAATTCCCGGTGAGGAGGAGGAGGCTCTGGGTCGTGATCCACATTAATAATCCTCAGGGCACCCTGAGGGTTTCTCAGAGGTTCTTCAATGTTTTTTTGTTTTGTTTTTGTTTTTATCAGTACTGATGCTATTCCTGAAACGAACAACCTATTTAGTGTTTAAGCATCTTTAATGAGGCATCAGAGCATTTCATTTAGCTCCATTTACACTATGCTAGTTGTTGTCATGTGATCTACTTGTGCTATTTTATGTCTAAGATGTTAATGTGTTCAAACATTAATGGTGTGATGATGACCAACCTGAGTGCACAGAGCAGTACAGTATTATTCAGCACAATCAATATAAAAAAGAAATGTGCACACCTTTTGTATCTTAGTATAAATGGTAGCAAGCAGGCGGAAAACAAGCATCATTTTCTCAGTAATCAGTTCATGCAAAACTGAAGAGATGTCTTGTACAGCATTTTGCCTAGCAATCATCTAGGCTCGCTGATGTATATATACAGTATAAG